>OZ012738.1:403416721-403492371 GCA_963859935.3 Lathyrus sativus | reverse complement strand
AGAAGGCCGACAATGACTAACAGAGTCGCCACCTATCGTTATTTATCCTAAAGAAGGGAAAGGAAACGATCGGAAAAACCTGACAAAAAACAGGGAAAAGACGAGGTCATCGCAACCAAGTCCTAGGTTCGGGAGTCGGTTACGCAAGGGGAACGTATGAGCACCCCTCACGTCCGTCGTACTCGACGGGATCCACGCATGTGTTGTCTAAAAGGGTGTGTAAACTATCTACGCTAAAGGCTTATGGACAAAAGAGAAAGAAAAAAAAGAAACTAACTCGGCAGAGCATCGCCGCTCTGTGCCTACATACTCCCTCGTGCCATGGGAAAGTCAGAGTCAACGTAGTTCGCCTAACTACGGCTAAAAGGGGGGAGGTTGCTCGCCAAGACATCGCGTCTTGTGCCTACGTACTTTCGTCTGGTACGAAAGATCAGAGAAAACGTAGTTCGGGCTTATGAGAACACAGGTTGTTCAAAAGTTTTACCCGAGTAAGGGTTAACAGACAGTTCTAGCAGTTGGTGTATGCAGCTCGACCTTTGGAGACTTAGGTGTTACCGTTTGCGATAGGACTGAAAGTTAACAACACTTTTGTTTATGAAAATAGTTTTCCTGATTAATACCCCAAGGGGTGAAAAAAGAGTTTGAATTGTTTTTGTGTTTTTTAAGGAAGAAGTGCTTTGAATTTGGTTTGCGACTCATGCTACACTAGAGACTATGATCTAGGAACGAATGCTTCGTATATTGTCCGAAGGACATACACTAACATCCTAGATAATTGAGAGGCAACCACCCAATCATCATTCCCCAAATGGCTTAAGGCTCGTAGCGTGCAACAATGGTCAAACTTTATTAAGTGGATTGAAGTTGTTTGAAGGTGAGAAGAGAAAGAGGACGAACTAAGGGGGACTAGTCCAAACCCTAAAAGTTGTCATACAAGATGCACCTAAAGTTGAGTTTGAAAAGGAACTACCTAATGTTATCATACATGTTTGGAACCCTAATGTCTATCATAACCTCTCTTGAACAAGAGAGGTTATAAATCCTAAGGGAAGGAAGACAAAAGAAAAAGAAACAATAAGAAGAAAGGATGCAAATGAAGAATGCAAACATAGATGCAACAAGGAAGACAAAGATGCAATGCAAGGGAGGGAGGAAATATGTGTGGGGCTGGAACCTCCACAAGCTCATCTCAACCTCAAGCCATGGTATGAACAAGCACAAAAGAAAAGGAGAATAAGATGCATAGAAAACAAGTAACAAAAACAATGAGAAAATGTCCTCATGGATTCATTACTTTAGGCAAGCTTCAGGTTCCTCCTCAGGAGGAACCAAGCACCCTTAAGTAGTATTCCAATGTCATTGGACAGAATGGGGATGAGAAAAAGAGATCTCAAAAGCCAAAGCACAACATCATAAGCAAATGCCAACAATAACACCAAAAAAAAAGCAAGCAAACATCACTTATGGAAACACAAAATACAAACATGAAAGGATGAGTTCAAATGAACAACTTATGCATATGATAAAGACCCATGAATTAGCACACAAGACCTATAACAAGCCCCTAACATGAAACAATCAGAATTAGGTTCATCAATAATGCACAACTAAGCTTTTGGAAGCCAAACAAAACAAGCACACAAGTAGAGATGTATAAACATGAAGCAACTTGCAAAATACATGAAAAATAAGAAAATGCATCAAAAAATGCCAAATAAAATCTCAGAGGACCCCCAAGATATCAGGAACCAGGGGTCAAAAGGGGAGATTGAAAATCAAAAGGGAAGTGCCTCAACAGAAGGCAAACATCAAGAGTATTCCAAAACAGGGCAGAAATGGAGAGGGAATAAAAGGCAATTCAAACTACATGGAAATTGTACTTAAAAATCATGAGAAAAATATATAAAGATCAATCAACATGTTAAGTCAAAGCTCAAAATTTTTTATGCAAAAATGAGAAGTTTATACCTAGAAATAAAATTAAGATAGAACAAAAGCTACAATTTAAATCACATAAAGCATCCCCAATATTTAATTCCTTTTTTAAATGAAAATAAAATAAGAAAAATAAAATAAGAGTCAAAGTATTTAAAAACATTTTTTGTGAATTAAAATAATTGAGGAATGATTTATAAGAAATTAAATTGTAACATAAAAAGAAATGAAAAATAAAAATGAGGAAAACAAACATGGGGTGTGAAAAGTAAAAGAAAATGGTTAAAACGAAAAACTGGGCCACGGGGGGGGGGGGGGGGGGGTGAACAACAGAACGCACTAGTCCCATCAAGCGAAATCTAGAAAAAGAAAAAACAACTGGGCGCTAGCGTGTGGGCAGTCAAAGGTAGTCCACCATGAGGACTCAACCTGAGGCGTATGATCAAACGTTCAAACATCACGCGGTCCAGAAAGCTACAACACATTAAATGAAATTCAAATTGGATTACATGTTTCTCGGTGAAACAGAACCCATCATACATCTTAATCACACAGTTCAGAAACAAAATAGCGAGATCCAACGGCTACAACATCATCTTCTACCCTTGAAGGTCAAACAAAACCAGCTCGCTGGTGAGAACTTTCCGGTCATCTCCTACCTCTGTTCCGGCCACCGTGTACAACCACCAACAACGCACAACATGCAAAACTTAACCGTTTCTCATGTTTCTTTCATCAAAATAATGCTAAAGATCACGAGGATCTCGAATCTGCCCTCAAAATTCACAAATCACGCGCACATTTTCAAAACCGAAAACAACAAAGTGACACCCCAAAAATCAAAGTTCACGGAAACTTGAAAATAACCACCCAGAAATTATCTACGCGTTGCCTAGGATACAAATCAACCATTAGTTAAGCTTAAAACCCCATAGGATGCTCAAACCGAACCAAACAAAAATCGCATCATCATCAAATATTGTCAACAAATGAAACAAAACATGGCCAGAAATGATCTACACAGCTTGTGGATTACAAAACAACAAAAATGGCACAGAGTAGCTTCATGTAATGGGAGAAAAGATGATTTCGAATTTACCTAGTGGAGCACCTCCAATGGGTCTTGTTTCGAGCTGGAACTCTGAGCAAACCAACCAGAATCCTTCCAAATGCCTTGAGGAAGCTTTCAAACAACTCAATTTAAGCCTCCTTTATGAAAAATTCAAACCCCAACTTCTTAATCCAAGCCCCCACCATGATAAGAAATGGTTTGGTAGTGCAAATGACCCCATTTGAAGCAAGTTTCATGTTGAAAAGATTTCCATTTGAAGTGTGCAAGTTGGTGAAATGGACCTATAATTTTATGACCTGTAATCTTACTTTCCCAAAATACCCCTGACTTGTAAACCCCATAACTTGAGTTCTACAAATCATATGAAAGACTTCTAATACAATTTGGAAATTTAAGATCAAGACCTACAACTTTAATGTTGACCAAAGGTTGAGGAGGAACACCCTTCTAGGTCAAAAATGGCTTGGAAGTTGATTGACTTTTGTTGACCAAAATCACATACCTCAAATGACCTGTAACTTGTCCGGATCATAACTTGAGTTCTACAAATCCAATCAAGGACTTCTAGTACTAAAATTAAAGATAATAATATGCTCTACAAGTTCCATGTTGGCAAAAAATTGAGATGAGACTTTTATCTTGAGGTAAGTGGGTCTTGAAGTCAGGCACTAAATAAGGGATTTTACCCTGAGAACCCTAACTTAGTAACCTCTCAAACACTTAACCCTTGATGAAATGAGTTTGAAATGATGTCTCATATGTCTTAACACAACATCCCATGACCATAAAGACTTTGAATTGAGTTTCTATTTTCTTCAATTGCGCAGTTGACTAAGGATTTACCAGATGAAAACCCTAATTGCGATACTTTCAACGGTGGCTTGTTGCCCTTCACACAACCACTTGCATAAGCTTCACAATGACCTCAAGGCCCTCAATAAGCTTTATTTACATCTCATACCCAAAATCATGCATTCACTAACCTCTGATGCTCTTCAGTTGGCCTCCCAGTTAGGAGTTGTCCCACACACATACATCTGTCCTTTCACAATACACCGACCACTTCAAGATGTCCTGATGACCACTCAAGCTTGTGTAACAACCTCTGAGAAGACTCCTCTTGAGGTGCACAAACTTCTTGATCCCCTGTTCAATGCAACATGCTATGCAATGCAAATGCTAGAATAAAATGAAATGAAACATAAACCAAGTTAAGAAAAGGTTGAGCAAATTTTGGGGTACAACAGCTGGCCCTTTTCAAACGACTTGAACCTGAATGAGTGAAAAGCGAACGGCTTTCACGCAATCAAGGTAGAAGACAGTTGAATACCAAAGAACCCGAAAATTTTCCAACCGCATAAAATTTGAATTTAGCAAAATTGATCTCAAAGCCACCCTGTTGGGGAAAGAGAATATAAACGTCAAAACGGTGTCGTGGTCTTGATACCATACTGGAAAAAGGTGACGATCCAAGTTACCGGAGTCTGGATACTCCATCGAAATTAAAGCTTGGATGCTCAAAACATAACTCTGAGTCTAGATACTCAATAAACGGAGCCTGATTGCTCAAAGGAACAAAACTGAGTCTGGATACTCAAAGATTAGAGCCTGGATGCTCGATAAACATAAAACTAGAGCCTGGATGCTCAATGCAAATCTGAGCCTGGATGCTCTATGCAAGAAACCTGAGTCTGAATACTCGGTTTAACAAATATGAGTCTGGATACTCAATAAATCGGAGCCTGGATGCTCGATAGATCGGAGCCTGGATGCTCAAAAACACAAATTGGAGCCTGTACGCTCAAAAACACATCTGAGTCTAGATACTCAATGAATAAAGTTGAGTCTGAATACTCACAAACCTGAGCCTGGATGCTCAATGCAATCTGAGCCTGGATGCTCTATGCGAATAGAAATATACTTATCAGGATCTGGATATCCCACGAGTTCAAGTCAAACGACGTTGCTGGGAAACAAAATTAGCCATGGTCTGGATATCACATAGGCTGAGAAAACATTACATGCCAAGGTCTGGATACCACACGGCGATAGGAGATAACAAAAATTACTGTGATCTGGATATCACGGAGCATCATAGATACTACCATGGTATGGATACCATAACCGTCTTTATCGGAGTCTAGATACTCAACGAAGAAGGTACAAACAAAATTCATCAGGGCCTGGACACCCAACTGACTTTACCGGAGTCTGGATACTCAACGGAGAAGACATAATAAAACGAGCATAAGCCATGGTCTGGATACCATAAGGCACAAACACACTTGCTGTGATCTGGATATCACAAAAGAGTTTGACCGGAGTCTGGATACTCAACGAATCAAGAAACACCTGTTGGAGAAAATACCGGAGTCTGGATACTCAACGGAAAAATCAAAACAATATCAGTCACCGTGGTCTAGATACCACAACCATCCTTACCGGAGTCTGGATACTCGACGGAAAAAACAAAACAATATCGACTGGGTACGGGCCAGAGTCTGGATACTCAACAGGGAGAGGTGATCATCACCATACTTATCATGACCCACTCCAATCCGAAGATACTGCTGGGGGAATAACATATGTCAGGGTCTGGATAACACGCGGGCTAAGAGAGATTACATGGTATGGATGCCAAAAGGGAAGATCAAGCCTCCGAAGAAACACCTGAAACAAAGATAACAACCTGGTCTATGTTTCACATGCAAATGTTTGAAGATGGTGTAATGCTCCGTACGAAATGGAAATGCTACGCGTTTGAGTAGATGCTATGCACACATGCAGATGCATCAGAACTGGAACAACAAAATAAATGCTAGGGAAAAGGAAACCATCCTGTCAGGAACAACAAACAACCTTGCAGGGAACAACTTACCCTTGCCAATAACGATTGGACTTACACCAAAAAGGCCTCGAAAGGCTCACCTACCAGGGATAAAGTTCATACAAGAACAGAAAATCCAAAACTCAACTGAGGATGCAGATCACCATTTGCTGAAGTAAATGTCCGGAATATAAAACCTTCTGAAGAACAGATAACTCACCGGGTACTTAAAACGAACAGGCTAAACAGCCTAACTTACCTGATAGAGAACAAAACTTCTATCGGATGCCCCAATTTGTACTGCTGAAAGCTGAGTTCCTTCAATCAGACTGAGTGAGAGGGAGAAATACCAGACCACTATTGGGGAAAACTGGCACCTACTTGTGGGGATACGACCGAATCTCGACTCGTTGGGGAGTGAACACAAACTCGTAATCTGTGGGGATTAAAAGCGCATGGCACACTGCCAGGGAAATGCTAACCACTGCATGTAACTCTACTGGGATAGAGATGCAACCTCGATTGCTGGAGAACAACACTGTCTGAGGGAGAAGATGAATCCAATCATATTCATAAAACCTTGCCCCAAGGGTAACAACCCTGCAAAAGACGAACAGACAAAACAACCTATACAACAGGCCTATCTTGGTCATCATCCGTGACATTGTTCAATTAATATCAAAGTTTTAGCAATTATTGGCCAAGGCCTGCAAGTTTATGTATGCAAGTTCATCAAAAACATCAGGCGTTTTTCACAAAAAAAAACAGTAAAAGCATAAAAACAAAGTGCACAAACAAAGTACTGAATAGTATATGTTTATTGATAACGACATGTAAATAGGCAAAGTTTTTACAACAGATGCAACTCCTGAAAAGAGGAAGCTGCACAAAAACTACAAGTATGCATAAAGGCAAATACAAAAGTGTACATTTTAAACAAAAAGTACAACAATGTCGGCAATGTGGCACAGACGAGCACCATGAGCTGATTCCTCTATGACTCGCTTGACCCTGACGCTTTCCCGACGCTTCATCTTCAGAAGAGATTGATTCGGATTAAACGGCCCTCAAGTTCTCCCAATCCACTAAGCAATGAAGTTCATACACAGATCACAGTCATTTTCTTTTCAATCCCTAACTTTTGCCTGAACCGCCCTTTCGGGTTTTCGATTCACCGGGATACCCTTTTTTGCCAGAGTCGCCTTTTCAGGTTTTCAACTCTGCGGGTTTACATCTTTTCATTTTTTATCCCTAATTTTTGCCCGAACCTTTTTCCTTTTTTATAGTTCACCGGGATGCCCCATTTTTGCCTGGACTTTTCTTTTTGTGTTCAGCGGGTCTCTTTTAAGCAAAGTATTTTTTAACTGCGTCTGCGTTCACTGGGGATGCAAAGTCCTCACCGTCCATGGTGGATAATACTAAGGCTCCTCCATAGAAAACCTTTCGTACAACAAATGGACCTTCGTAATTGGGAGTCCACTTGCCCCTGTGATCTGACTGTGGTGGGAGAATCTTTTTCAGCACAAGATTGCCCGTCTGAAAGCTTCGAGGGCGCACCTTCTTATCATAAGCTTTCTTCATTCGGCTCTGGTACAAACGACCATATGCAATTGACGCTAGCCTCTTTTCGTCCATCAGACTAAGTTGATTCAATCTATTCTTGATCCATTCTGCCTCATCAAGTTTTACGTCAACCAAAACCCTTAAAGAAGGAATCTCAACCTCTAGAGGCAGGACAACTTCCATACCCTACACTAGTGAGAAAGGGGTTGCCCCGGTTGATGTGCGTACCGTCGTACGATAACCATGCAAGGCGAAAGGTAACATTTCATGCCAATCTTTGTATGTAACAACCATCTTTTGCACTATCTTTTTAATGTTCTTGTTGGCCGCTTCAACAACACCATTCATCTTCGGTCGATAGGGTGATGATTTGTGATGTTCAATCTTAAAGCTCTGGCATAGCTCCTTCATCATCTTATTGTTCAGATTTGAACCATTGTCAGTAATGATTCGCTCGGGAATTCCATATCTGCAGATGATGTCCTTCTTTATAAATCTTGCCACTACTTGCTTGGTCACATTATCATACGATGCCGCCTCTACCCACTTGGTAAAGTAATCGATGGCTACCAGAATAAAACGGTGTCCGTTGGAAGCTGTGGGCTCGATTTTTCCAATCATATTGATGCCCCACATGGAGAACGGCCAAGGGGATGACATTACATTCAACGGGCACGGCGGCACATGAATCTTATCAGCATAAATCTGGCATTTATGGCATCTCTTTGCGAATTTAAAACAATCTGACTCCATTGTTAGCCAAAAATAACCAGCTCGTAGAATCTTTCGAGTCATAGCATGTCCGCCGGCATGTGTGCCAAAAGTACCCTCGTGGACTTCTTCCATAAGCAAGCTTGCTTCTTTTTCATCCACACACTTGAGTAGTACCAGATCATGATTCCTTCTATACAGCACACCATCTAGGTTGAGGTAGAAGTTTCCAAACAATCTCCTAAGAGTTTTCTTATCCTGGGTCGATGCCCCTGGGGGATACTCTTGGTTCTTAAGGAAATTCTGGATGTCATGAAACCACGGTTTACCATCGGAAACTCCTTCAATAGCACATATGAAAGCAGGCCTGTCGAGGCGCGAGATAACAATCCTTGGAGCTTCATTCCAAAAATTGACCTTGTACATTGAAGCCAGTGTAGCCAAAGCGTCTGCCATTTGATTCTCCACTCTTGGCACATGGTGGAAGTCTACACGGTCGAAAAACAGTAATAGTCTTATTGCATAATCCTTGTAACGGATCAAATTGGGCTGTCGGGTTTCCCATTCTCCTTCGATCTGATTAACCACTAGTGCTGAATCGCCATATACATCAAGATTCTTGATCCTCATATCAATAGCTTCTTCCAAACCCATGATACATGCTTCGTATTCGGCCTCATTGTTGGTACAAGGGAAGGTTAATCTGGCGGTGAAAGGGATATGAGTTCCATGGGGAGTTGTAATAATTGCCCCAATTCCGCTACCATACGAATTAACTGCACCATCGAATATCATCTGCCATGGAGATCCTCTTTCTGGTCCTTCAGTGGGTAATGGCTCATCACAATCTTTTGCTTTCAAGTACATAATGTCCTCATCTGGAAATTTAAATCTCATTGGTTGGTAATCATCAATTAGTTGTTCCTCAAGGTATTCTAACAGAACATTCCCTTTAATGGCTTTCTGGGAAACGTACTGGATGTTGTATTCTGTCAATACCATTTTCCATATGGCAATCCTTCCAGAAAGTGCCTGCTTTTCAAAGATATATTTAATCGGATCCATCTTCGAAATTAGCATGGTTGTATGATTGAGCATGTACTGTCTTAAACGTTTGGCCGCCCAAGCGAAGTGCGCAACACGTTTTTTCAAGCATTGAGTAGCGGGACTCATAATCTGTGAACTTTTTACTCAAGTAATAAATCACATGCTCTTTCCTTCCTGTCTCGTCATGTTGACCGAGAACACAACCCATACTATTCTCCATAACCGTTAAATACATGATTAATGGTCTTCCAGCCACTAGGGGTATCAGTACCGGAGGCTCCTGCAAATACTGTTTTATCTTATCGAATGCTCTTTGACAATTTTTGTTCCATACCACCGCCTGATCTTTCTTTAACAGCTTAAACATTGGTTCACACATGGCCGTTAGATGAGATATGAACCGAGCGATGTAGTTCAACCTCCCTAAGAAACCACAGACCTCTTTTTCAGGCTTTGGTGCTGGCATTTCTTGAATAGCTTTTATTTTTGCAGGATCTACCTCGATTCCTTTTCTGCTGACAATAAACCCCAATAGCTTTCCGGACCGAACTCCGAAAGTGCACATATTTGGATTCAACCTCAATTTGAAATTCCTCAACCTCTCAAACAGCTTCAATAGATTGACCAAATGTTCTTCCTCCGTCTGGGACTTCGCGATCATGTCATCAACATAAACCTCGATTTCATGATGAGTCATATCATGAAACAAAGTCACTATTGCCCGCTGGTAAGTTGCCCCTGCGTTTTTCAACCCAAACGGCATCACCTTATAACAAAATGTTCCCCACGGTGTAATGAATGTTGTCTTCTCCATGTCCTCTGGTGCCATTTTTATCTGATTATAACCGGAGAAGCCATCCATAAAGGAAAACACCGAGAATTGAGCCGTATTGTCGACCAATACGTCAATGTGGGGGAGCAGGAAATTATCTTTTGGGCTCGCCCTATTCAAATCTCTATAATCAATGCACATTCGTACCTTACCATCCTTCTTAGGTACAGGTACAATGTTGGCGACCCACAGAGGGTAAGTTGTCACGGCTAAAAATCCAGCGTCTAACTGCTTTTGAACTTCCTCTTTGATTTTTACCGCCATGTCTGGTCTTGTCCTCCTAAGCTTCTGCTTGACGGGTGGACATTCTTCCCGAAGTGGCAATCGATGAACCACAATGTCAGTATCAAGCCCGGGCATATCTTCGTAAGACCAAGCAAAGATGTCACTGTACTCCCGAAGCATCTTTATCAACCTTTGCTTGACGTCTTCTTGCAATGCGGCCCCTATCTTGGCATTTCTAACAACCTCTTCAGAACCCAAGTTGACGATCTCAATCTCTTCTTCATGAGGCAGAATGACCTTTTCTTCTTGTCTTAAGAGTCTAGCCAATTCCTCAGGCAAGTCTTCATCCTCATCAATCTCTTCTTCAGCTTGGAATACCGGATTGTGAAAGTCGAAGCGAGTCATATAAGATTCTTGGTTGGTGTCATCTGCAATGATATGAGACCTGCAATGAAAATGGTTAAGTGCTTCAAATGATATGCAAACAAACACATTGCCATTTTATTGTTAAATATAAAACAAGAAAAACAGAGATCTCAAAATTTGAATGGAAAAATTCCCTTTGATTAATAGATGAAACAATTTTCAAGCATAAATAAGACAAGCCCTGAAATAACAAACCACTATGCTTCGGGTAGAACATAGGGTCGTACAATAATTGAAAAACAAAGTATTACTGTTCATTGGTCACTTGGACAAATTCTTCGATGGACCAGTTGCATAGGAGCTGTCCTGGAAGGCATGGCTTGATCCAAGCATCCATGTCGCAGTCGCTGTCTCCAGCTTTGTCCTCTGAAATGGCATTGAGCTGCTCGAAGAAAACACCCCCGCTGGTAAACCTGATTGGCCCTTTGAACTTCGGTGTATTTTGTGAAGAGGATGGGTGGTACCCCAGGCCTAACTTGTCTTGCTTTTGAGGAATATCAATCACTTGTCCCCATCCCTGTGCTGAGCCAACTTGTACCATCGCCTGCGCTTCTTTGAAAGAGGACATAGCCACCTCAGGCTCTTTTCTCACCACTGGTGCCTTATCCTTCAGCTGAACAGTTTCAAACGCTTGACACAAGGTCTCATGAATTTCCCCATCTACTTCCACATACTTGAAAGAAGATATGTGACTAACCATGATGTCTTCTTCTCCACATACTGTCACAACACTGCCACCGACCATATATTTCAACTTCTGATGCAGAGTCAATGTGACAGCCCCAGCTGAGTGGATCCATGGTCTTCCTAACAAACAGCTATAAGCAGGCTGAATGTCCATGATATAAAACACAACGTCAAAAACTTCTGGGCCCACTTGGATAGGCAAAGTCAGCTCCCCGAAGACAGACCTTCGAGTACCATCAAAAGCACGCACAACTAAACCACTCGGTGTACAGGTAATGCCCCTAGTATCCAGCTTCATAAGTGCCTTCTTCGGCAGCACATTCAAAGATGACCCTGTGTCAACAAGGACGTGAGACATAACCACTCCTCTACATTCAACAGAAATGTGCAGCGCACAATTGTGGTTTCTGCCCCTGGGCGTTAAATCTAGATCTGTGAATCCAAGGCCATTTCCCGCTTTTACATGCCCAGCAACCCTTTCAAGCTGATTCACCGATATTTCCTGAGGTACAAAAGCGGTACTCAACACTTTCATCAATGCATTTCTGTGAGCTTCAGAACTCAACAACAGCGATAATATCGAAATTTTGGAAGGTGTCTGCTGTAAGTGCTCGACTATCTTGTAGTCGCTTTTGCATATCAGCCTCATGACCTCCTCCATATCATTCTCCAAAGATCCTTTCTCACCAGACTGGGAGGTTTCTTCAATTACCATCTTACTCTTCCCTCTATCTGCTTTTTCAGCCACCACTTCGGGCGGTGCAAAGACTCTGCCGCTTTGGGTAATTGGCGCTGCTCCCACAACATTCTCTGCAGATTCCACAGGAAAACTCTTCAAATCTATCTTCTGACCGTTACAATACACCTCAGCCCCATAATTCCACGGGATGGCTTTGGTGCTCTCATAAGGCACAGGTCCTGCTTTGGTAATAGTGATTGTTGGTGGCCTAGGAGGCGCTAAAATAGTTATAGTCTTATATGGGATCGAGATCATAGCGACCTCATCCCTTTCCTCGCTCACCTTCTCAACAAGTTTCTTTTCCGCAGTCCTTTCAAACTACAATGTCCCCTCGTTTATCATTCCTTGGATACACCTTGTCAGATCAACACATCCCTCAGGATGACTTAAGCAATTAACACAGTCTTCATTACAGCCTGGGAATACACCTCCTCCCAGCAACTTGTTCTTCACAAACTTCAACGGAGTTTTCAATTCATTCACATCCATTATCAAGTTTAAATCTTCCTCCACCAAAATAGCACCAACCCTAGCCTGCCCATGATTTGGCATAGGGTTCTGCACAACGTTAGGTGCATCATGAGAAAAATTTATCGCTTTACTGTCAATGAGATCTTGCAACTTGTGTTTAAAAGCCTTACAATCGTCGATAGAGTGGCCAGGCGCCCCTGAGTGAAATTCGCAACGTGCATTTGTGTCATAGCCGGGTGGGGGATCAGCTGTCAAAGGAGCGAGAGTCCTTTTCTAAATTAATTGTAGCTGCAATAAAGTCTGAAGCACCTGAGAGTAGGGCATTGGGGGAGTGTCAAATACTTTATTCGGCCTGGCCCTATCAAGATATCTCCTATAACCCTGCTGGTTTTGCTGTTGTGGCTGATACTGTCTTTGTTGTTGTTGTTGTTGTGGTCATTATTGCTGTGGCACAGGAATAGTGACACTGGCCACCTGCTGTTGGCAATATTGATTCTGGGGCTGACCCCTTCCTCTTCCTCTAGAACTTGCCACTGAACTGACGTCACCTTCACGCTTCTTGTTTCCAAACATCTTTTTTCCTCCTCCTCTAGCTGAGGGTACCTCTCCCACCTGAATCTTCCCAAGCTTAATACTGTTCTCTACTCTTTCACCAGTGATTATCAAATATGAGAAACTTCCAAACATACTGCTTATCAGTTTTCCATAATACACCCCCGGTAAAGTAGCAACGAACATGTCCACTAACTCCCTCTCTACCATTGGTGGCTGCACTCTAGCAGCAAGCTCTCGCCACCTTTGGGCGTACTCTTTGAAGCACTCGTTACTCCTATGAGAGAGGTTTTGCAACTGAACTCTATTCGGTGCAAGGTCACTATTGTATTGATAGTGCCTTACGAAAGCCTCAGCAAGTTCTTTCCAATTGCGGATGTTTGCGGGCTCCAGCCCCATGTACCACTCCAAAGATGGACCGGAAAAACTATCTTGGAAAAAGTGCATCAGGAGTTTTTTATCGTCCGAGTACGCGGACATCTTTCTGTAGTATGAGCGCAGGTGGACCCTTGGGCAAGTAGTGCCTTTGTACTTATCGAAGTTGGGCACTTTGAACTTATGAGGCACTCTTAAGCCTGGGATCAGCCCCAGGTTGGACATATCTAGCCCCATGGAATTCTGGCACTCCAGAGATCGCATCTTTTCTTCAATCATTTGAATCCTTCTGTCAGCCTCAGAAGGTCCTGCAGCATTTACAAACCTAGGAGTGAATATATCCTCCTGTCGATCCTCGTTCCATGTATGGTCCAAACTACCATGAATGCCACCCTTAGTATCAAAACCGAAGCCATTCCCATTTCCATTACCCCCATCAGCAAAGCCACCAGGATTAAGACCTGTTGTATTCCCAGCACCAGTAGTGTGTCCATCCCCTCTAGCAGTAGGGATGACTAAAGTTGGTATTGAATTGTCCCCCTGAGGGGTTTCAACCCGAGTATGGTTATTAGGTATCCCACCATGTAGTCCCCCATCCTCATCAACTCGTGTCAATAGGGGTTGCACCATAGTCTGAAGTTGAGCTTGCCCAGTAGCAACTCCTTGCATCAAATCCATCAGCTGTGCAATGCGGTCCCTCATTTCTTGCATTTCCACTTGCATTTGATCCATTATCCTTCTCTGATTTCCTCTAGTACCGTAACGGTGAGTTGTCTGATCTGCAATCCTGAAACACTAGTGGCACAAGAAAACAAGATAAGGTTAACAGTTCCGATGCACCTGCAAATGCGAGAAACATGCTAAAATGCAGACATGTATTTATGCAAATAGGGACATTTCCCCCTCGATTCTAGTTTCGCGATAACAACCAAGACGATGGAGAGCCCCGCAGGCAAGCACATAATAGAAACTCCTCATATATAGACAAAAGCCCATAGGCAAAGTATCAACAGAAAATGAGTACAAACAGAAAGGGACCTCAGCCAACAGGTCTGGTGATGGTCCATACAAAAGTCTATGCTACCGAGTACAAAGAAATGAAATCAAACTGGGTGGCGAGACTGAAAATCCTTCAACAATGCTTGTGTATCTGGATGATCCGGCCTGGTGAGCAAACCACGTATGAGCAACTCCTGCTGACTGATAGTAGACTGAAGATCCTCAACCGAGTCCTCCTTCCCAACAGCTTCCTCGAGTCTACGCCTCTTAGCACTAGCTTCCTCTCTATGCTCCTCCAAAGTTGCAAGCGCTTCATACAATTTGCAATCACTATGTCTTCTGAGTGCGGCTTCCTTTGAGATCTCTTCATCTTTAGCTTTGAGCTGGGCCTTCTGTTTGATGATATGCGCCTTCAACTTTCTTCACGCTCCTTGCTATTAGACATGGCAGCGTTCCACTGAGCCTCAAACTTTGAAATCTGCAAATAGGCTTTACTTAACTCTTCCTTCTTCGTGGCTAGAGTACGATAAGTAGAATTCAAATCTTGGCCAGTGCGTTCTCTATCTTTAGTCTCCTGAGTTAAGTCTGTTCCCAGCTTATTCACCAACTCTGTTTGTTTCTTCAAAGAATACCTCGCTTCGTTCCTTTCACTTTTGAGCTGAGCCATTTCTTCCTCTAACTCTTCATTTGTCTTTTGTAACTCTTCTTTCTCGCGGCATACCTGCTCATACTTTTGGATATCTACTGTAGTGGGCTCTACAGTCTCAGGCGGATGCACAGGCTGGATAGACGGATATGGCATCATTAATTCTTTGGCTCTACTCTGAATCCAAGCCAAATATGGAGCGTATTCCTGACTATTGCTTTTTCCCAAAGCAACCTTTCCCCTCCTATGAACATTCCTCCATGCATGCTCAACTCTAGCCAAAGTATCTCCCTCCAGCAAACCAGTGAGATACAGAGATTCCTGTATCTCATCCTCCTTCGGAGGCCCTCTAAGTGCGTACCCAAACTGTCGGATAGTAATAGCCGGATTATAGTTTATGCAACCTTTCCTTCCGAAGAGCGGGACGTTAGGAAAACTTCCACAACTATATATAATCTCAATGCCCAATACATCTCTATCAAACCACACAATGTCTTCGGCAGATAATCTCATCAATCGCTCAGACCATTCCAAAGTGCCATCAATAGAAGAGGACAAACCAGTCTTAGGGAGATGGCTCCTAAACCAATAATAGAACAAAGGTGCACAATAAGACACGCCCTTCCCTCTCCTGTTCTCATTCTTGTAGTGCACGGAATGATAAACATCGCCTAACAGAGTGGGTATAGGGTTCTTTGAAGCAAATATACTTAATGCATCGACATCTACAAAATCAAGGATGTTCGGGAATAACATAATGCCAATGATACACAAGGCCAAGATAGCATTGAATATCACCCAACAACCTTTCTTAACAAACTCTCGAGCCTTGTCTGCAAGAAAAGGCAATGAAAACCCAAACATTCCATTCCTACTGGCTAACTTTCCTTCCAACTCAGAGACATCCAAATGTAAATCCTTAGCAAGGTTAGTCAAATCTGGCTTTCCCTCAACATGATGGAACAATATCTGGTTCAGAATAGGTATACCCAATATATCAGAAAACTCCTCCAATGTAGGTGCTAGAACAAAACTCCGGAAGGTGAAGCCTCGCAACCGGGGATCATAGAATGGTAACAATGTCTGAAGGCCATTTAATTCATCCAGAGAAGGTTTGCAAACAATATTCAAGATCCTCCCATAAGATTCTCTGAAATCTCCCATAACCTTCTTGTCAGCTAAAGAAATCAGGCTTCGCAAAATTCTAATGTCAGGCGTAGGAAACTTGTAAGCCAGGGTCCTCCTCAAGGGCTCCATGTCAACAAAGATAGAACAGAATCACTAGAATCGAAGAGGAAATGTACACCTGCAACATAAACACACGTCAATGAAATGAAAATGAAAATGCACATGCAAATGCAAACAGGGGATCAGGACTGCTGTGCTGTCGATTGAGAAGAACCAGCGCTTCGCTTTAGTACCGACAAAATCACTGACATAAGACCCCTATGTATCATGAACACAGGTTTACACTGTCAAGAACCGGGTAGTCTGGAAGTCAAGGTTTCCTGCATAACCCACCCACTCACAGGTATGGACCTATCCACTGACAAGGTTCGGCATCCTATGCGTTCATCAGCGTCACAGACTTTCAAGAAACGATGATACGATACCCAGAAGGTGTGGCATCATCATCTCTTGAAGAGGCCTTACTTAGCTGAATCACAAATGATTGGTCCCTAGAGTCGACAACCCTCAAATCTGCAATTCTCTCAACGGCCCACTGGGCTGGAAAGAAAGACATCAAAGAGAATCTCGTCTGAGTGCAAATTTCATGGGAACTAGTGCATGCCTAACATACAGGTTCACCACTACTTTTCGCTGCTAATACTAAGTTTGTACTCAAGCCCAGGTTCGACTTCTCACTCAATGGAACTTCCCTCCCTACAACACAACAGTAATGATATATGATGCGGAAAAGAAAATGCAGAAGTAAATAAACATAAAGCACATATATACAAACACCCAAAAAGAAAACACACAAGCGCTATGATTGACTCGCATAGGGGATATTCCTCTCCCCAGCAGAGTCGCCAGATGTCGCTACTGCGAAAAAAAGAAGGCCGACAATGACTAACAGAGTCGCCACCTATCATTATTTATCCCAAAGAAGGGAAAGGAAACGATCGGAAAAACCTGACGAAAACGGGGAAAAGACGAGGTCATCGCAACCAAGTCCTAGGTTCGGGAGTCGGTTACGCAAGGGGAAGGTATGAGCACCCGTCACGTCTGTCGTACTCGACGGGATCCACGCATGTGTTGTCTAAAAGGGTGTGTAAACTATCTACGCTAAAGGCTTATGGACAAAAGAGAAAGAAAAAAAAAGAAACTGACTCGGCAGAGCATCGCCGCTCTGTGCCTACGTACTCCCTCGTGCAATGGGAAATTCAGAGTCAACGTAGTTCGCCTAACTACGGCTAAAAGGGGGGAGGTTGCTCGCCAAGACATCGCGTCTTGTGCCTACGTACTTTCGTCTGGTACGAACGATCAGAGCAAACATAGTTCGGGCTTACGAGAACACAGGTGTTTCAAAAGTTTTACCCGAGTAGGGTTAACAGACAGTTCTAGCAGTTGGTGTATGCAACTCGACCTTTGGAGACTTAGGCGTTACCGTTTGCGATAGGGCTGAAAGTTAACAACACTCTTATTTATGAAAATAGTTTTCCTGATTAATACCCCAAGGGGTGAAAAAAGAGTTTGAATTGTTTTTGTGTTTTTTAAGGAAGAAGTGCTTTGAATTTGGTTTGCGACTCAGGCTACACTAGAGACTATGATCTAGGAACGAATGCTTCGTATATCGCCCGAAGGACATACACTAACATCCTAGATAATTGAGAGGCAGCCACCCAATCATCATTCCCTAAATGGCTTAAGGCTCGTAGCGTGCAACAATGGTCAAACTTTATTAAGTGGATTGAAGTTGTTTGAAGGCGAGAAGAGAAAGAGGACGAACTAAGAGGGACTAGTCCAAACCCTAAAAGTTGTCATACAAGATGCACCTAAAGTTGAGTTTGAAAGGGAACTACCTAATATTATCATACATGTTTGGAACCCTAATGTCTATCATAACCTCTCTTGAACAAGAGAGATTAGAAATCCTAAGGGAAGGAAGACAAAAGAAAAAGAAATAATAAGAAGAAAGGATGTAAATGAAGAATGCAAACATAGATGCAACAAGGAAGACAAAGATGCAATGCAAGGGAGGGAGGAAATATGTGTGGGGCTGGAACCTCCACAAGATCATCTGAACCTCAAGCCATGGTATGAACAAGCACAAAAGAAAAGAAGAAGAAGATGCATAGAAAACAAGTAACAAAAACAATGAGAAAATATCCTCATGGATTCATTACTTTAGGCAAGCTTCAGGTTCCTCCTCAGGAGGAACCAAGCACCCTTAAGTAGTATTCCAATGTCATTGGACAAAATGGGGATGAGAAGAAGAGATCTCAAAAGCCAAAGCACAACATCATAAGCAAATGCCAACAATAACACCAAAAAAAAAGCAAGCAAACATCACTTATGGAAACACAAAATACAAACATGAAAGGATGAGTTCAAATGAACAACTTATGCATATGATAAAGACCCATGAATTAGCACACAAGACCTAAAACAAGCTCCTAACATGAAACAATCAGAATTAGGTTCATCAATAATGCACAACTAAGCTTTTGGAAGCCAAACAAAACAAGCACACAAGTAGAGATGTATAAACATGAAGCAACTTGCAAAATACATGAAAAATAAGAAAATGCATCAAAAAATGCCAAATAAAATCTCAGAGGACCCCCAAGGTATCAGGAACCAGGGGTCAAAAGGGGAGATTGAAAATCAAAAGGGAAGTGCCTCAACAGAAGGAAAACATCAAGAGTATTCCAAAATAGGGCAGAAATGGAGAGGGAATAAAAGGCAATTCAAACTACATGGAAATTGTACTTAAAAATCATGAGAAAAATATATAAAGATCAATCAACATGTTAAGGCAAAGCTCAAAAATATTTATGCAAAAATGAGAAGTTTATACCTAGAAATAAAATTAAGATAGAACAAAAGCTACAATTTAAATCACATAAAGCATCCCCAACATTTAATTCCTTTTTTAAATGAAAATAAAATAAGAAAAATAAAATAAAAATATTATAAAATAAAATAAGAGTCAAAGTATTTAAAAACATTTTTTGTGAATTTAAATAATTGAGGAATGATTTATAAGAAATTAAATTGTAACATAAAAAGAAATGAAAAAACTGGGCCACGGGGGGGGGGGGGGGGGGGGGGGGGGGTGAACAGCGGAATGCACTAGGCCTATCAAGCAAAATCCAGAAAAAGAAAAAACAACTGGGCGCTAGCGCATGGGCAGTCAAAGGTAGTCCACCATGAGGACTCATCATCAAATATTATCAACAAATGAAACAAAACATGGCCAGAAATGATCTACATAGCTTGTGGATTACAAAACAACAAAAATGGCACACAGTAGCTTCATGTAATGGGAGAAAAGATGATTTCGAATTTACCTAGTGGAGCACCTCCAATGGGTCTTGTTTCGAGCTGGAACTTTGAGCAAACCAACCAGAATCCTTCCAAATGCCTTGAGGAAGCTTTCAAACAACTCAATTTGGCTTGAAATCAAGTGTAGATCCAAAAACGATTTTCAATATTTGCTCTCTTTTTCAACTTTCTAATTCTGCAGAAACACCACCAAAACGAGTCCCCTAGGTCTAGAAACGTTTCTTGTGTTATATATGTTGGGTTTGGATAGGAATGGAGCTCCAATTCAAGCTATACAACCCAATTCTCAAATTCATTTTTTACACCTCTTTTAAGTTGTCACACACATGTTTTTCACTGCACCAGCCTGGGTTTTGATTCCAATCAAATGCAAATCACTTGTGCTGATCAAAAGGATGAAATTTAGGGTTTTATTTTGATCCTATGGTTGATTTTCATTTTGTTACTTCAAGAGGAAGAAACCATGGAAATGGCTCATTTTGAGACTTCAAAATTCAAATGTGAACATGGCAATGTCTTTGAGTTGTTATTTGCAATCAAAAAATGCACAAACTTGCCTTGAAAAAGTTTAAAAACCATTAATTCTCAAATTCTCAATTTAAGCCTCCTTTATGAAAAATTCAAACCCCAAATTCTCAATCCAAGCCCCCCACCATGACAAGATATGGTTTGGTAGTGCAAATGGACCCATTTGAAGCAAGTTTCATGTTGAAAAGATTTCCATTTGAAGTGTGCAAGTTGGTGAAATGGACCTATAATTTTATGACCTATAATCTTACTTTCCCAAAATACCCCTGACTTGTAAACCCCATAACTTGAGTTCTACAAATCAGATGAAAGACTTATAATACAATTTGGAAAGCTATGATCAAGACCTACAACTTTCATGTTGACAAAAAGTTGAGGAGAAACACCCTTCTAGGTCAAAACTGGCTTGGAAGTTGATTGACTTTTCTTGACCAAAATCACATACCTCAAATGACCTGTAACTTGTCCGGATCATAACTTGAGTTATACAAATCCAATCGAGGACTTCTAGTACTCAAATTAAATCTAATAATATGCTCTACAAGTTCCATGTTGGCCAAAAATTGATATGAGACTTTTATCTTGAGGTAAGTAGTCTTGAAGTCAGGCACTAAATAAGGGATTTTACCCTGAGAACCCTAACTTAGTAACCTCTCAAACACTTAACCCTTGATGAAATGAGTTTGCAATGATGTCTCATATGTCTTAACACAACATACCATGACAATAGAGACTTTTAATTGAGTTTCTATTTTCTTCAATTGCGCATTTGACTAAGGATTTACCAGATGAAAACCCTAATTGTGATACTTTCAACTGTGGCTTGTTCCACTTCACACAACCACTTGCATAAGCTCCACAATGACCCTCAAGGCCCTCAATAAGCTTTCTTTACATCTCATACCCAAAGTCATGCATTCACTAACTCTCTGATGCTCTTCAGTTGGCCTTCAGTTAGGAGCTGTCCCCACAACATACATCTGTCCTTTCACAATACACCGACCATCTTCAAGATGTCCCTGATGACCACTCAAGCTTGTGTAACAATCTCTGCTTAGGCTCCAACCTCTGAGAAGACTCCTCTTGAGGTGCACAAACTTCTTGGTCCCCTGTTCAATGCAACATGCTATGCAATACAAATGCTAGAACAAAATGAAATGAAACATAAACCAAGTTAAGAAAAGGTTGAGCAAATTTTGAGGTACAACACCTACGTATGCTCATTCGGACGAGAATGAGAAATCAGAGCGTCGTAGTTCGACTATGGGAAAGGATGGGGGAAACGGAAGATGAAGGGAATTGTGGAATAACGGAGAAAGATAGAAGTGTGGAATAGTGGAGGAAAAGGGAAATGCGCTCGCCAAGATCATCGCGATCTTATGCCTACGTATCTTACATTCAGACAAGAATGAAGAATCAGAGCGTCTATAGTTCGTGGTAACGACCACGAAAAGAAACGAGGTTGAAATGAGTTTTACACGGGTACGGATGACGATTACTTGAAGCTTAAGAAAGACTCCTCGGGCTTAAGTTATCGGGAAACTGAGTCAAAGGCTTGACTCTCTCTCTTTTTCATCATGAAGATAAGGTTATATTCGAAAGCTTGAGCTTGATCGGATGACGATTACTTGAAGCTTAAGAAAGACTCCTCGGGCCTAAGTAATCGAAAGAAAGACTCAAAGACTTGTCTCTCTCTCTCTCTCTCTCTCTCTCTCCTTTTCATCACCAAAAGAAGTTGTGTAGTTGAATGATGTTTGAAAGGATGAATGATTAGAAGATGGTTGAAGGTTGTCGAGTTGTTAATGTTATTTAAAGGCGTCAATTGCTTAAACACGAGTAAGATAACTCGCATAAAAAAATGAAAGGGAGATCAAAGACTAAATCCCCCTCTTTACACCTTGAAAAGATTTAAATAACTATTAATTGATTGATAGTTTGTTATGAAAATTCGCTTGATGTTGGATGAAGGGTTCGACCTATTGTCGCGTGCAAAATGTGTTGGGATGGAAATGGTTTGAGAAATGGCTCGACGACGAGTCGAGGGTTGGGATTGAAAATGGAACCGGCTTAACTACACATCAAGGGTTAGGTTTGTGAGAAACGATACTAGTCCCTGAGGCTGCTCCCCATATCGAAACCACGATGAAGTGTGTCCAATAGGTTGGTGGCAAATGCGGACGAGCACTCGACTTAGAAGGGGTGTTTGAAAATGGCTCGACGATGAATCGAGAAATAGTTTGAAAATAATTTGATCTACGCTAGTCCCTATGGGTGCTCCTAGAAGATAAACCACAAACAAAGAAATACAAAATATACATCGGAATGGGGAGAGGGGTACATGCAAATTACACGGGATTGCACGAAATAAAGGGTCTCATTGTCAGGTAGCCCAAGAGAAAACCGTGTGTGCAATGTGTCCTAAACTAAACCTTGAGCAAAGTCGGGCACAACTCCATGTTAGGGTTCCTGCAAATGACCAATGATCCAACAATCCACCAATTTAGGCTTTTAGCATTTCGATCATTTATTAGGTGTTTTCGAATATGGGTGAATGAGAATGAAGATGACAATTATGAACAATATGAATAATATACAAGACAATAATAATATCAAGATAATATCCACAATAATATTTGACTGAAAATAAAACAGTTGATATTTGACAGAAAGTAAAAGTTAGTCGTTAGTTTGTTATTGAATTGAATCGGGACAAATGTAACACTAAACTGTCGTAGCTCGACTTATAATGAAAGTCGAACTATAGGAGGTCGCGTGAATTGATATCCGTGCTAGAAACAAGATAGAGAAATGATATTGAGGATCATTCTCCAATTTAATCGCGTCGCACAGACAAAAGAGAAGGTGGGATCTCGTATTAATCATAAACATCATGTCGATTAATTGAAGGTAGCCTATCACGATACCAAAGTAAAGAAAATGACCCAAATGGTCATTTTCTATAGATTTGAAATTGTGAAGGTTATCGACTTCGATAAGTCGGCACTTACGAATCAAAAGACTTCATAGATCGAGGAAAATTAAATAAAATCAGAAATGAAGAAGAAATTCAAAGAGAAAGAGGGTGGTCTTGGATAAATTGTCATCTATCAATAATTTGACCGATAACAACTTATTAAATTTCGTCATTGACCGCAAAAAAAACGATAAAAAATGGATAAAAATCAAAAATGAAAATGTGAAAAGAAATTGGTCTCGAATTTATTGTTTTTCATCAATAATTTGACGAAAAAACAATTTTGAGGTCTCTTCATCGACCCAAAAAAACATAAAAAAAGAAATAAAATGAATAAAATTGAAGATAATCAAAATGCAACAAAAAAATCAAACAAAGAAATTCAGCCAGATTTAAAGGAGATTGTTAACAAAAATTATTAACAACAATAGATAAACAAGGTCATTAAAGTATTAATAAGCAGGATTAATAAAAATTGAAACTTTGACAAAAATCTAATCAAGGTAAAATATTAGGGGAGAGGGTATGAAAAAAGGGGAGGATCATATGGGAATATAGCCCATCACCTCCCTAATAAACAACATCAAAACCTAGTGGTATACAAAACAAACGGGCCAAAGGCCCGAGTCCACCTGCACTGAACTCGTGTGAAGATAAGGGAAAGGCTAGTCATCACATGGAATATTTAAAAAGAAAAAAAATAGATAAAGCCATTTGCAAAAGAAAAACGAAAAAAGTAAAACTGAAACCACAATTACAACAAATTAGATTGGGGAAACGAAAAATACAATAAATCCTCTCATCTTCGCTTACAAAAACTGGAACAAAAATGCAAACAAGAACAGACAAGATCGGCGCCGACGTCAACCAAACACCTTGCTTAAGCAACGCACTTCAATTCTCTTTATCTCAAATTTCTCGAACCTGTTTCTGTTTTCTATTTCGAATGGGTTTTATTTTGATTCTAGGAATAGTTTTGCAAAGGGGTTGTGGTTGAAGAAAGAAGAAAGGTTTTGAAGAAAGGTTCACGAGAGTGGACGCAACGAAGGCTCGTTTATGTCTTTCCTTCTATTTCTTGTTCATCTCTCCATCTCTGTTTTGAATTTCTGGGTTTTAAGATTGATTTAGGGTTTTGATTTTGAACTTGTGGTTTGTTGTTTTGAATCGATTATAATGATTTCTTCACAGAATGTTGTTACTGTTGTGTTGTCTGAAGAGAAGCCATTGAAGCAAGTTTTGGGTAAGGAAGAACTTATGGCAAGGATTCTGGAAAGATTATGACCTTTTTCCACCGCCTGCTGTTGGGAAAATGAGTCCTCATTTATAGCTACGGGTGAGCGAAAACCCCTGCGTTTAGACGATACATTGCAAATCGTATAATTTTTTAGGTTCATGTGATTGCTATTATTTTTGTCGTTTTGCAGGTACTATTGCGACATTCAAAATGTTGATGGTTGGTGAGATTTTCGTGCGTGACGGTCCGCGAGTTGTAGCTGCTCACGTGATGTGTCGACATATTCCAAAACCAATGGTTGCAGAGTCCTACATGATTGATTTAGTGATATTTTCTTGTAGAAATATTTGTAAATGGGCTAAGTGATTACGACTTTCTATGTCTAATACAACTTAACTGCAAGTGCACAGTCTATCGCGTAGTAATAAAGATATCGATCCCACAGGGACTCGTAATCAAACTAGTGTTCTCGGGAGTTACTATGTTTAGCTAGGTAGATAATGTTTAAGGGAATCATTTTTGTCACTAAAGGGGACTAAAAATGTTACTTGAATTATAATTACGTGAATCGATATGCAGTAATTATGTTCTTCGGGGATTTGACAAGCTACTGGTATATGAAATATTTTCAGAATTTATTTAAGCATAAAATAGTGATCTGAAGACTTTCGTCTCACGATGGTTGTTGATGCTAGTCATAATTCTAAGGGCCGAATGTACGCTTTCGTTGTCCCATTCGGGGTTAAAACTATTTTTTGGAAATCTCTAAGTTCTAATCCATTTTAAAGTGCTTTTGCTGTTATTAAAACAAATGCCTAGTGTTTACTATCTGGTCTTACCGCAGCTGTCGCTTGTTGGTTCATACCTTAATTAATTTCCCACTGTCGTGGCAAAACTACTTTTAAATAAGTCCTCGCTTTCGCGACGAACGTTTATTCAGTAAATAAGTTTAAACACTCAGACCATAAACAACTTGAAAAAGAAAGTTTTCAACCGGTTATTATCAAATCCCGTCTGAATTATTATTACATATCGATTACTCTAAATTAGCTAGACATGGATTTGGGAAAGGTAAAACATAAATAAAAACAGGAACTTAGAACATTCATATTACTGAGAATTAAAGTTACAATTAACGAAATAATGAAAAACCTGTAACGTATCCAATTGGCTTTTGGCCAAATCCCAACGATGTCGGCAGGATTATGTCTTCAAACCAATAGAGCGCACAAACGAATATTGTCGAAATGGAATACAGGAATAAGGAAAGGAAACAAAAACAGAAAGAATAAGACTAAATTTTTGCTCTGGAAATAAAATTGGGCAGCACTTCGTTGTCTGAATGCGGCTCCCTTTCTCAGCTCTCCTCCTTCCCCTTGTATAGAAGTAGAATTCTAACGGTTGTAATTTGAAGAAGGTGGACTTGGAGGCAGAAATATCAGGGAGTTGTGGTCCATTATTTGGGACTTGGAACTGCATTTTGCACGTTCATTTGAAGTTGTGCGTTTTTGCCTGCATGACGGTCGTCATGGGTGTGTGACGGTCGTCACCTGTGTGACGGCGTCATGGAGGTGTGACGGTCGTCACAGCAGCAAAATGTGCATTCTGCGTTTTTCATGTTGTTTTCATCTGGTTTTCGTCCATATTTCATCTGTAATTGCTTCTTTTCTTCATATTGCTTTGTTTAGACATGATCATCAAATACCTACAAAATATCAGACAAATAACATGGAAAGAACCCGAAATCGATTGAAAACAGTCAAACATTAGTTGAATTATGCATCAATATATATATACGATTCGTGTATCAAACTCCCTAAGCTTGAATCTTGCTTGTCCTCAAGTTAAACAGGAAAAAGTCGGCAAGCACGAGGCAGCTTCCTCATTCAGAAAGTTGGGAAAAACCGGGATTCTTAGTAGGAACAAAACGAGTACGGTGATGACACTTGACTATAAGTCTTCGAAGGTCTCCTTTTTATGCAAATCGGTCCCAATCATGCTACTGCATCTCGGTATCAAGGTTCTTGCGTCAAGTTTAACCTGTTTGTTCTAGCGCAATCACATTAAAGCCCGTTGTCCATACACTTTCATGGCAAGTCAACCTGTTAGTGAATATGATCTCACCTTCTGTTTTGATCTTTTTCATTGCTGATAAGCTTATACCATTGAATTTTCAATGAGTTTTTGTACGTTGGGCTAAATGCTCGGGTTAGGAGCACCTAACTTAGAGGGAACATGTCTCTATACTTGGGCTATATGGCTTCTTTTCATGATTTTCATCTTTTTGGAGATCATACACTTATTTGCATTGGTTGCTCGCTTAGAAGTGTTTTAGGATGGTGCTGACTGCTAGTATAAACTACTTGGGGCTGAGTTTGCGTAGGAACTTGAAACTTTGGTACACGTAGGTAGTGAAACCGACTCGTATAAACCGGAGGTCTAAGGCGTCAGGACGATACTGGTTTTGTCTAGAATTTTCGTCTCGGAGTTTCAAAACTTGGTTTGAAATTGGGTGCATTCACGTGATGCTTTTGCTTTTGAGGAACGAACGAAATTTTTTTTTGTTTATGTCGAATAAAGTGGGGATGTTTGCGTACGGAACAAGATATATAAAAGAGCTTTTATTTGCTAAAACGTGAAAATGTTCGATTGAAATTACTGAATTAAAAGTACAAGGGAATGGGAAATAAACGCTCCGCTCCCACACTATCTCAATCAGTGTCCCCACTGATTTGAAAGAATGCGAGAGGGAAATACAAGGGAAATGAAAATACAAGAAACTGAAAATATAGTAAACAAATAAGGAAAGAAATAACTAATCACGTCCTCTGCCTCGGTCAGGTCCTCTGTCTCGTCCTCTGGCCCTGACTTGGTCGACTCGGGCCTCAAAGTTCAGTGCTCCGGTGTGGTAGACATAGTCGCGGAGTCCTTCGAACTGCAAGGTAAGACTCGCCAAGTTTTCAGTGATACTCTCCTGACCGGTTTGGAGTTGTTGCATTTAGGTCCGATGCCAAGCTTCGAACTGCTCTGCTCGCTGATTCTGCTGCTGCATCATAGCGAGTATCTGGGCCTGCTGGTCGAGGGATCGGCGGAGGTCTTCTTCAGAGTAGTCGGGCTCTGGACGGTGGCGGCGGCGGCAGTAGGATGTGCCTTCAGAAGGAAGTGGTTGCGATGCCTCCGGTTGCTCAGGTCTGTCCAACTCATCTTGCATTTCGTCACCAGAACCTTGGGTGTTGGTCTGAGTTGGAGCAGTGGTAGCAGCAGGGGCATTGAGGTCAAAGAGCCAGTTGGCACGATCCTGTGGTGCATTTGGGTGCGTGATGGCAGGATGATACTTCTGACGGTTTTGCCACGTACGACCGGGTGGTACTTGCCATCGGCCCTGGAACGGATGAGGTGAGAAGCTCTGCAGTGGTCGGTGTCGAGGAATACCGAGGGAATGGCATGGAGATGCTGGAGGCGGTCACCGAGGTTCAGCCCGAGTGCAATGGAAGTAACAATCCCGCCAAAGTAAAATGGCTTAGAGCCACGGTTACAGTTGGCCTGAATGTGGGCTAGGAGGAACGGAGCGGCGTTGATGGGCTCGGATGTTGAACACACAGCGGAGAAAGAAGAGCTCTTTCGAGTTCACCTTATGGTTGCTTTCCCGTGCGAAGATGGTGTGCTCAGTGCTCGATGGAAATACTAGATGGTTGGGTTGTGGATGTGCGTTGCATGTAGAGAATCCCAGCCGTCGGCATTGATTCCTGTTAATTGGTACCAGAGCGCAAAGGGCTTCGTGCTGAAACTGGTCAGTAAGGCGGTGGTGAGCATTGTCGCCGCGAGAGAATTGTAGGATGTCGACAATCTGGTTCTGGTTCAGTTGATAGTTCGTGCCGAACATACGGAAGCATGCGGCGCCGTAGTGTTGGCTGAGGTCGCCACTGGAAGTGAAGTAGGTGAACAAACTGAGGAACTCGAGGGTGAGTTGTTCGTAGGTCGGCTATGGATTTGTGCAGAGGTGCCAGATGCCGGCTCTTTGGAGCATCCAAGTGACGCCGTCAAGGAGGCCGAGCTCCGTGAGGGATGAGAGATGCGGATAGTGGGTCGGCTGTAGCGACCGTTGATGGAAGGCGATATAGTTGGCTCGCTGTTTCTCTCCGGAGTCGCCGTCGCTGAACATGATACTGCTGAGGTCTGGGGTTTCGTTGTTTCTCGCCATTGTTGGAGGATGCTGAGGAAATGTGGATTGAGTTGGTTCGTGGGAGTGAAAAATGGCACAGAAGTGGATTAGGAAGTTGAAATGGGAGTTGGGAATATATGAGCAAGGTGGGAAAACGAAAATTGGAAGTGGGTTTGAGTTTGTGATGATTGGAAGTTGAATAGATGTGAGTGATGAGAAAACGCAACCTCTGTTATAGCAGATAACAGTTTTGGACTCGTGACGGTCGTCACGCATCTGTGACGGTCGTCACCCGTGTGACGGGCGTCAGGCTTCTGTGACGGTCGTCACACCAGCAAAATCTGCAGAACGCAGAATTTTGCTATGGGGGTGCTCTTGTCATGTTTTTGAGGCCTAGGATTGATATGACAATATATTATATCGGCAAGAAACATAGGATAACGTAAAAACAAAATCAGTGCATAAAGAATAAAATTGAAATAACATGTAATTAAAATGCTTGTTTGTAATGTAATACATAAGGGAAATAAACAATGCAAAAATAAAAAATAATTGAAAACGGACGGAGAAACAGAAAAAAAACTAAACTAACTAAAGCTAATATCTCAGTTATTGTCCGTGCCTTCAATTCATCAAACTTCCGGGCGTAGTAGTCGAGCTGGTGACAGACTAAGTCCATGAAAACGGCGAGTTCGCTGTGTATGCTTGTGATGTCTTCTTTTATGGTGGTCAGAGTTGCGTCAACGTTGTCTAATTGATGCAGAACAATATCCATTTTGTCAGTGGTTTCCTCAGGAATGGGCTCAGGATAGGTGTTGTAATGCGGGGAGTCGTAGGGTCTACCTCAGCTTCTGATACAGCATCCTCATAGTACATAAACTCATGTGCTTCAAAGATGTGATCACTGTCGTACATGTAATTTTGTGGTGTTGATTGAGGTGAAGGAGGTCCCATAGCTCCGTCCAATTCATAAACCCAGTTGTCCTTGTTATGGATACTTGTCATCTGATGATTTGGCAATGTGAATAGCTGGACAGGTTTGTCATTGATGAGGTACTCGTAGGGTCCAGGTCCCATAGTTCTTAGAATGCGCCTGTTAAAGCAAAACTGGATATTCATGGGTCAGATGGTACCAAAACTAGTGCTTGCATTTAGGTGGAATCTAAGGCCAAGCTCGTGGGCAAATCATTGTCACAAGGCCTCCTATTAGAATAGGTGATTGTGGGTCCTGAGTGAGGCATAGGAAGGATCTCATCATGAAAGGTACGACATTCACTGTACGGCCCTGAGAAGCACAACACATGATAAATAACTCTTCTTTAGATACTGTAGTAATATTTTCTTCTTTCCGAAAAGGGTGTGAGCTAGTATCTATGAAAGTATCTGAAAGCTGGGTTATGAATCTCATCATTATACATGCTGTTTGGGTCAGGGTGATAGTCGCCTGTGATTCTACCCCAGAACTGGTTGAGTTCAAAATCGAGATCGTCATCTTCGGCACTGATGAACACATGTGGTCCGTTAGGAAATCCTAGGAGGTTAGCTAATGACATCCGGCTATGGGTTTGGTCCATTCCAAACATCCTAAAGGTGATCAGCTCTGTGTTGGATCCAAAACCATAGTTGGGTAAGTACCTGAAGGAACTAAGAATTTGTAGGTGAGGTCCTTATAGGTAGCAAAACGGGTTTTCAAAGAGGTGTTCTCCCAGCCTAATTGATTAAATAGGTATTGGATGCTATTAGTAATTCCTAGTTTCTCCATGGTAGACTTATCATAATACAGTGTTAAGGCTATTGTCTCTCTCAGTTAATGCTTCAAATCTTGCCTTTTGAGCGAATCCTCGAAAATGAACCTTTGTGAAGTCGTACGCGGCCATACTCGCAGGTTAGTCGGAGAAAAACAGGAGAAGGTTTGAAGGCTTTTAAAATCCTGAAAAGTTTAAAACAGAAATTTGAAGTCAGAATTTTTAGAAACAAAAGGTGGTAAAAACAAAGTTTAAATAAAAAAATAAAAAAAAATAAAATAAAGTGAAAATAGTAGCAATTTTAAGTTTAGAATTTTTGTTAAAATTTCAAAGTAAGCTTTTAAATATAAATAAAATGAGAATGAAATACAGTAAAGAGGGAAATACGGGAAAATTGGGTTGCCTCCCATTAAACGCTGTTTTTAACGTCTAAAGCCTGACGATAGCTTGGTGAAAAGCTATTCGGGTGTTTGAGCAGGAAGCTAAAGCAATGCTATACTGCAGACTTGAGGGCTGTTTTCGTTCTTATTATAATGTTTTAGACGTTGCCCGTTTACGATAAACGGTGCATTCGTCTTATCGGTAATTTCAACAGCTCCACTTTGAAGTACTTTAGTCACTTCAAAAGGTCCAGACCACCTAGATTTTAGTTTACCTGGGAAGAGTTTTAATATTGAATTAAATAGAAGTACGATGTCTCCCACACTGAATTGTTTCTTGACCGAACGTTTATCATGCCATCTTTTAGTTCGTTCTTTATAGATACGGGCATTTTCGTAAGCGTCCAATCGAAGTTCTTCTAATTCGTGTAAGTTCAAGATTCATTTATCTCCTGCCTCGGTGTAGTTGAAATTAAGTGTCTTAATGGCTCAAAAGGCCTTATGCTCTAATTCTACAGGGAGATGACAGGATTTACCGTAAACTAATTTGTAGGGTGTAGTACCTATCGGTGTCTTAAAAGCGGTCCTATAAGCCCATAAAGCTTCATTTAGCTTTGATGACCAATCTTTCCTTGAGGTAGCTACAGTCTTTTCCAATATTTGTTTTATTTCCCTGTTCGAGATCTCTACTTGTCCGCTAGTTTGTGGATCATAAGGTGTAGCTACTCGGTGTCGGACTCCATATTTAGAAAGAAGTTTGTCAAATATTCGCGATATGAAGTGTGATCCGCCGTCACTAATGACGAGTCTGGGTACACCGAATCTAGGAAAGATTGTGTTTTTGAAGAGTTTGATTACTACTCGTGCGTCATTTGTTGGAGCAGCAATGGCTTATATCCATTTAGACACATAGTCTACAGCGACGAGTATGTAGTTATTACCAAAAGAAGGCGGGAAGGGTCCCATGAAATCTATTCCCCATACGTCAAAGATTTCTACCTCTAAGATTCCTTTCTGAGGCATTTCATTGCGTCGTGAGATGTTGCCAGTTCGTTGGCATCGATCACATTTTAGCACAGAGATGTGAACGTCTTTCCATAGGTTAGGCCAGAATAAGCCGGCTTGGAGAATCTTAGCGCACGTCTTGGATGTACTGGCGTGGCCACCATATGGTGCTGAATGGCATCGGGAAACGATATTTTCTATTTCTTCCTCTGGGACACAGCGACGGTATATGTTGTCGGCCCCTCTCTTGAAGAGTAGAGGTTCGTCCCAATAATAGTGTTTTAGATCGTGGAAGAATTTCTTCTTTTACTGATAAGTGAGATCCGGTGGAAGCACGCCTGCAGCTAGGTAATTAACGATGTCAGCATACCAAGGTAAAGTGACTTGGGCATAGACGGCTTCTACCGCTTTTTCGAGTTCTGGATCTTCCGAGATTAAGTTAGGCATGTCACTTTCTAATTTGGCTATCAGATGTTTGTATGGGATATCGTCATTTATCGGTACCGGTTCATGTTTGATGCCTTCTATTCGGGATAAGTGATCTGCAACAACGTTCTCGGTTCCTTTCTTATCTTTGATTTCTAAGTCGAACTCTTGTAATAACAAGATCCATCTCAATAATCTTGGTTTGGCATCCTTTTTGCTTATTAGGTACCTAATGGCAGCGTGGTCTGTGTATATGATAATTTTTGCTCCTACTAAGTAAGAACGAAATTTGTCAAGCGCAAATATAACTGCTAGAAGTTCCTTTTCTGTTGTAGCGTAGTTCATTTGGGCAGGATCTAAGGTTCTACTGGCGTAGTAGATGGCATGGAGTTTCTTGTCCTTCCTTTGTCCTAGAACTGCACCTACGGCATAATCACTCGCATCGCACATGATTTCGAACGGTAGTCGCCAATCGGGTGGTTGCATAATCGGTGCGGTGATAAGGGCTGATTTTAATGTTTCGAATGCTTTTAGACAGTCGTCATCAAAGACGAACTCAGCATCTTTCATAAATAGGCCGGTCAAAGGTTTTGTGATTTTTGAAAAATCTTTTATAAATCTTCGGTAGAAACCGGCATGTCCTAGAAAACTCCGTATTTCTCGTACGGATTTTGGAGGTTGGAGATCTTTTATAATCTCTATTTTAGCTTTGTCGACCTCAATTCCTTTATTTGATATGACATGTCCTAGAACTATTCCTTGTCGGACCATAAAATGGCATTTTTCCCAATTTAGGACGAGGTTCACTTTTACACAACTTTCTAATACCATTTCTAAGTTTTGTAGGCATCCTTCGAAACTTTGTCCACATACTGAGAAATCGTCCATAAATACTTCCATGATGTCGTCTATGAAATCTGCGAAGATTGCCATCATGCATCTTTGAAAGGTTGCTGGAGCATTACAAAGTCTGAATGGCATTCGGCGGTAAGCAAAAGTACCATATGGACATGTGAATGTAGTCTTTTCTTGGTCATCAGGATGAATGGGAATTTGGAAAAATCCTGAATAGCCATCTAGATAGCAGAAATACGAATGTTTGGCTAATCTTTCTAACATTTGGTCTATGAAGGGTAAAGGGAAGTGATCTTTTCGTGTGGCTTTGTTAAGCTTTCTATAATCAATGCACATCCTGCTTCCAGTCACGACTCTTTTTGTTATTGATTCGCCTTTTTCGTTCTTAACTACTGTGACTCCTCCTTTCTTAGGTACGACATGAACTGGGCTAACCCATTCACTGTCGGAGATTGGATAGATGATTCCTGCATCTAGCAATTTCTTTACTTCGTCTCTGACTACTGTACTTAGGATGGGGTTCAGTCTCCTCGGATGCTCTCTAGAGGTTTTACAGTCTTCCTCTATTGTAATTCGATGCATACAGATCGAAGGGCTTATACCTTTTAGATCGCTTATGTTATAGACTAACGCGGTGGGGTACTTCTTTAGGACTTCTAATAGCTTTACGGTTTCTAGTTGTCCTAAGTCGGCGTTGACTATCACTGGTCTTTTTAGTTCATCGTCTAGGAATTCATATCTAAGGTTTTTGGGTAGTGTTTTAAGTTCTAAAGATGGGTTCTTCGGACCTGGCATATGGTTTGGGGTCAGTGCTAAGCTTTCGCTTAGGCTGTCGTCTTTATACGGTTTACGCCAATCATCGTCTTCAGAAATATCGGGTATTTGAATCTTTATTATTTCTGAATACGTGGTCTCTTCATTTTCAAGTTCTCTTATGCATTCTTCAATTACATCTACTAAATAGCAGGTATCGTCTATGGCTGGTGCTTGTAAGAACTTGGTGAGAATGAACTCTATCTTTTCTTCTCCTACTTCGAATGTCAGCCTTCCTTTCTTCACGTCTATAATAGCTCTGGCTGTAGCTAGGAACGGCCTTCCTAGGATAATTGGGGTAACAGAGTCCTCTTTGATGTCCATGATTATGAAGTCGGTTGGAATGTAGAATTGTCCTATGCGCACTGGAACGTTTTCCAGTATTCTGACGGGGTATTTTACTTATTGGTCAGCTAATTGTACGGACATTTTGGTTGGTCTTAGGTCTCCCATATTCAGCTTTTTGCATATAGATAAAGACATAACACTGATACTGGCTCCTAAATCGCATAGAGCTTTGTCTATTACGAACTTTCCTATGACGCAGGGTATGGAGAAACTACCTGGGTCTTTTAATTTAGGAGGTATGCGGTTTTGAATAATAGCGCTACACTCTGCAGTAAGCGTAACTGTTTCGTTATCCTCGATCTTTCTCTTATTTGACAGGATTTCTTTGAGAAATTTAGCATATGACGGCATTTAAGTTATCGCTTCTGTAAAAGGAATAGTGATATTCAACTGTTTAAGGAGCTCTACAAATTTCTTAAATTGTCCTGAAGTTTTGGAGTTTATTAAATCTTTGAGGATAAGGGATAGGTGGTTTATATGGCGCTGGAGGTGCTTGCGTTTTTTCACTTGCGGTATCCTGCTTCTCGTTATCTTTCTTCTTCTCTAACTCGGATTCCTTTTCTGCTTGTTCAGTTGGTTTTTGTTGCATGGCTGAGTTTTCGGTCCTTGGATCGATCGGTTCGTCCAATTCTTTTCCGCTTCTTAGTATTACATCATTTGCTTGACCTTTTGGATTCTGTTCGGGTTGTCCAGGAAATGTGCCAGCGGGTGCGGCAGCAGAGGCTTGTTGTTGAGCCACTTGTGATATCTGTGTTTCTAACATTTTGTTGTGGGTGGCTAAAGCGTCTACTTTTCCGGTCAGCTGTTTAATTTGCTCGCTAGTGTGTATGTTTTGATTCAGGAATTCTTTGTTTGTTTGAGCTTGAGTAGCTATGAATTTTTCCATCATCAACTCGAGGTTTGATTTCCTAGGTGCAGTCTGAGCAGCAGCTGGTTTCTGATATCCTGGCGGAGCAGCAGGCATCTGCAATGCATTATCGCTTTTGTAAGAAAAGTTTGGATGATTTCGCCAACCTGGGTTATAGGTATTTGCGTAAGGATTTCCTTGAGCATAATTTACTTGGTCTGGTGGGATTCCGGCCAGTAATGGGCATTCGGGCGCATTATGAGTGGTGATTCCACATAACTCGCAGTTTGGAGTTACGGCAGCGACGGTTGCAGTGGGGTTAACGATCATACTGTCAATCTTCTGTGCTAGAGCATCTACTTTAGCGTTGAACTTTTCAAGGCTACTTATTTCGTACATTCCAGCTTTAGTTGCGGATTTCTCTGATTGAGTTCTTTCGCCTCCCCATTGACAGTGGTTCTGAGACATATTTTCGATAAGTTGATAGGTTTCCTCGTATGGCTTATCCATAAGTGCACCGCCCGCGGCGGCGTCTACCGTTAATCTGGTGTTGTATAAAAGTCCATTATAGAAAGTATGTATCATCACCCAGTCTTCTAGACCGTGGTGAGGACATGTTCTCATCATATCTTTGAATTGTTCCCATGCTTCGTAAAGAGATTCAATATCTTTTTGTCGAAATCCGTTGATTTGAGCTCTAAGCATAGCAGTTTTGCTTGGCGGAAAATATCTCGCTAAGAAGATTTTCTTCAACTGTTCCCACGTCGTAACGGAGTTGGATGGTAAGGATTGTAACCATGTCCACGCTCTGTCTCTAAGAGAGAAAGGGAAAAGACGAAGTCTTATTGCGTCTGGAGTTACTCCATTTGCTTTCACTGTGTCTGCGTATTGTACAAACTTCGTTAAATGTTCGTTTGGATCCTCGGTTGCATTTCCTGAGAATTGGTTTTGTTGTACAGCTGACAGCAATGAGGGTTTCAGCTCAAAATCGTTTCGAGTAATAGCTAGGGCAGCAATGCTACTTCTAGGCTCCATCTGCGAGGGTGTAGCGTATGCCTTTAGTGGTTTGTTTTGAGGTCCTTCAGCCATCTTTGATTCTTCTTCGGATTTGGGAATGGGAGTGAGAGGATCGGGAATGTTATGTTTTAGTTGGTACTCAATGATGCGACTTCTTAAATGTAAGAAGCGCTCTAGTTCTGCGACTGACGGTTTTAAGATATCGCCTTGTGGGCGATTACTTGGCATACAATCGACAGGACTAGTAAAGGGAAAATAAAATTGTTAACCTAGTCTATACGGTGTAACATAAGGTTACACTATTGACTAAACGGATTCCCCGGCAACGGCGCCAAAAACTTGATCGCGACTTTCTATGTCTAATACAACCTAACTGCAAGTGCACAGTCTATCGCGTAGTAATAAAGATATCGATCCCACATGGACTCGTAATCAAACTAGTGTTCTCGGGAGTTACTATGTTTAGCTAGGTAGATAATGTTTAAGGGAATAATTTTTGTCACTAAAGGGGACTAAAAATGTTACTTGAATTATAATTACGTGAATCGATATGCAGTAATTATGTTCTTCGGGGATTTGACAAGCTACAGGTATATGAAATATTTTCAGAATTTATTTAAGCATAAAATAGTGATCTGAAGACTTTCGTCTCACGATGGTTGTTGACGCTAGTCATAATTCTAAGGGCCGAATGTACGCTTTCGCTGTCCCATTCGGGGTTAAAACTATTTTTTGGAAATCTCTAAGTTCTAATCCATTTTAAAGTGCTTTCACTGTTATTAAAACAAATGCCTAGTGTTTACTATCTGGTCTTACCGCAGCTGTCGCTTGTTGGTTCGTACCTTAGTTAATTTCCCACTGTCGTGGCAAAACTACTTTTAAAGTGCTTTCGCGACGAACGTTTATTTAGTAAATAAGTTTAAACACTCAGACTATAAACAACATTTGAAAAAGAAAGTTTTCAACCGGTTATTATCAAATCCCGTCTGAATTATTATTACATATCGATTACTCTGAATTAGCTAGACATGGATTTGGGAAAGGTAAAACATAAATAAAAACAGGAACTTAGAACATTCATATTACTGAGAATTAAAGTTACAATTAACGAAATAATGAAAAACCTGTAACGTATCCAATTGGCTTTTGGCCAAATCCCAACGATGTCGGCAAGATTATGTCTTCAAACCAATAGAGCGCACAAATGAATATTGTCAAAATGGAATACAGGAATAAGGAAAGGAAACAAAAACAGAAAGAATAAGACTAAATTTTTGCTCTGGAACTAAAATTGGGCAGCACTTCGTTGTCTGAATGTGGCTCCCTTTCTCAGCTCCCCTCCTTCCCCTTTTATAGAAGTAGAATTCTAACGGTTATAATTTGAAGAAGGTGGACTTGGAGGTAGAAATATCAGGGAGTAGTGGTCCATTATTTGGGACTTGGAACTGCATTTTGCACGTTCATTTGAAGTTGTGCGTTTTTGCCTGCATGACGGTCGTCATGGTGTGTGACGGTCGTCACCCGTGTGACGGTCGTCATGGAGGTGTGACGGTCGTCACAGCAGCAAAATGTGCATTCTGCGTTTTTCATGTTGTTTTCATCTGGTTTTCGTCCATATTTCATCTGTAATTGCTTCTTTTCTTCATATTGCTTTGTTTAGACATGATCATCAAATACCTGCAAAATATCAGACAAATAACATGGAAAGAACCCGAAATCGGATTGAAAACAGTCAAACATTAGTTGAATTATGCATCAATGTATATATATACGATTTCGTGTTATCACTAAGCCTTCTCTTTTTCTCTTAGAGTTTTTTCATATTTTGTTGTTGTTGTAATGTGAACATATGGGCTTGTAACTTTGGGCAATGGACTTTAATGGTATAAAAACAAAGGGCCTTCTAAATTGTAACATTGGCTTGTGGATTTGGACATAAGATTTATTCCAATATGTTTTTTTTGTTAAAACGACAAAGTATAGGCTTTGAATCAATTAGTTTTTTTTAGAATTTTGTAGTAATTAGTTTAGAAGGAGAAAAAGAAAAAAGAAAATGGTTCAGTGAATCTTGACATAATTAAAATTTGAAAAGATGGAACTTGATATGAGATTCGACATGAAGCTTAAAATCGCGACTCATATCTTTGAGAAATGACCAATCCTAAGAACTTGAAACAAAGACCTTGATTCAAACCTCGAGCAATGACTAACAAGTGTATCAATCTTAAAATAGCCTTCTCCTCGAACCAGTGAAAAGCACGCGAGCCACATGATCAAGACCTCTAATTAGTCTTGAGAAGTGAATAACCGCGAGTTAATTCTGAACCTTGCCTCTCGTATTGATAAACCAATCTTTCACCTCAAACTAGATAAACGACCGTTGGCTGCATTACAACTATACACAAATCCCTAATTGAAAAGTGCATATTCTACACAATTCTCCATCATGAAATATATGACCCCACCACAATCCGATAATCCTGGGTACATCCTCGTCCGATCAAAGATACGACCCATTGGATGAATCTCAATCAACACCGCTTTCACTTAACTTGATGTCCTCAAATAGAGCTTGATTCGATTCAAATTAACCTTATGATAAAAGTTAATAAATAGTCGCACAGAATGAAAGCCATATATGTAGGACAAATTTAGGGTATGACACATATACATGAGTATAACATTTTTCAACTAATCGAACCTTTTATTGATCAACATGTCCTATCAAGTCCTACCATGACAATAAACACCCACTTGTAACCAACAATAGCTTTTATAAGAGGGAGTGGAACAAGCTCTCAAGTATGGTTACATTCTAAAGCCATCATCTCATCATCATGGGTTATTTATATATCTAATAAGATAAGGCTTCATAAACTATATTAGGAATAAATATAGATGAAAGAGTAAAAGAAAAAAAGCAAAGTATGAAGAAGACATTCAATGGTAACTCACAAAATTGTAAACATGATGATAATTAGACATAGTGTGTTTACCTTTACAAAGAGAAATAGGAAAATCAACAAAAGTATCAGGTGGGACCGCAAAATTAGTAGGAGTAGTAGTAGTCTTTGGAGCTGAGTCACTAGAATTAGCAGCAACACGATTTGGAGATGAATCACTTGAATAAACGAGAATTATTTTTGTAATTTCAACATGTCGACGCTCATAAGTAATACCATATAAAAAAACTCATGTTTACTCTATGACCATGGAGAATAATGAGTAGAGATATGTGATTCAAATAAAGGAATAACTATCACCTAGGAAGTAGTAACATCTTTTGTAGAACTAGATGTAGTAAGTGAAACAAAGAATGGTGTATCCCCAAAGAAAGTAACATCTATAAATACATAAAAACAATGTGTAGGTAGACAATAAAACCAATACCCATTTTGGGTTCTACAATATCCCAAAAACACATATTTGATAGCGCAGATAATTTATCGCTACCATGAGAGAGATCATGAACAAAGCACGTTGATCTAGGCACGTAGAAAAAGAAAACATACAAGAGGTATTTATAAAATGAGAGTCAATTTCGAATCTCATTACAATACAAAATATGGAATATGATTCATTAAATAACAAGCAATGAGAATAACATCACCCTATTTTTTGCAGTATGTGTGTGTGTCTCAACTAAACTGATGTAACATAGCATAATAATCAACGAAGGAGTTGAATAGTGTAGAAATACATTCTTTTGCATTGTCACTCTGTAAAATTCGAATTGAATTTCTAAATATGGTCTTTATCTCTAAATAAATTTTTTGAAAGGCATCAAATAATTTTGAATGATCCTTCACTAAAGTAATTTTGATACATTTGTAATACCCTAATTTTTACCCCTACGATCCCACATATCATTTGCATTCTGCATCATGAGCAAGATCACCAAGCACATGTGTCTTTTCTTTGTTTGCTTTATTTGATTGTTTATGTTTACTAACCCTAATAAAAATTCCAAAAATATATATTTTTTCCTCTACTAACTCATTTTTCAGGAGGAGGTTTGGAATCAAGAACATCAAACACCATTTCCTCACCTCGATTGAAATTCATCTGAAAAAAGTCAAAGTTAATCTACAAACAATTCAAAATCATTTGATCAAGAGTTTCTCAAGATTTGATTATTTACTGCTCAAGAGACTCTAAGGTTCATGTGTTTATTTCCATGCCTTCTTTTACAAGTCAAAAGAATCGAGCTAGAGCCAAGACATCACAAAAAAATGCACATTTTCATAATTTTTGATGTGTTAATCGATTAACACTATATGGTTAATCGATTAACCAGGGCGTTTTTTTGTGAAAATGAGCCAAATTCAAATTCTGTAGCATTTTGGCACCTAAATTCACTTGTTTCATCATGAGAATATTCTAGATCACCTCATTTTAATTCCCCTACCTCATCATAATTAATTCCCATCAGATACCCTAATTAATCCACACTTAATCTTGATTTTTCCTCCAAATTCAAATTCCAAGCCTAGATCAAATGTCAAACCAAATTCCAAACAACCAAAATTTCAGAGCCGAAATTCTATAAATAGAGGCCTCATTTCATTCATTCTTCAAGCTTTTGAGAGTGAAAATTACCTTGTCAGATTTCCTTCTCTTTCTCTCAATTTCCTTCAACCACCAAATTCACAAAAGTTATTTCTTCCATTAAAATTTAGTAAACTTTTTATTGAAGCTTACTAACCTTTGAGCTAAAACCTTCATCTAAACACTTCTCTATCATCAATTTCTGTAGATAAAGGCTTTGGAGTGTGGTTCTTGAAATTGATTTGAAGCATTTTCAGATTTGAAGTTATAATACCCTTGTTTTACCATTGTTATTCTTGATTCATCTTCCACAATGTGATATATGGTTGATTCTTGTTACTTGATCTATGGATCTTGAAAACTATGTTTTATTGGTGTTATTTGCTATTGTTTTACTTGAATTTTTGTGCATAATTTCATCCTTGATCATGAGGTATTTGAAGAAATTATTGATCAAGGATTTGCAATTTTCAAGTTGATTTTATGTTGTTTTAACAGTGTTAATCGGTTAACACACTGGTGTTAATTGATTAACACCTGTTCCTATGTTCTAGAATTGCTCTTTTTGCTGTGTTAATCGATTAACACCAGGAGTTTCCTCGATTAACACAGTCCAACGTTGTGTTTTTTGGTTGTTTTAGGACTATTTTGGTTCCTTTTCTTCCTTCTTCTTTTTCCTTTTAGTTTGCCTTGAATTTTTTTATGTTTTTTTGATCAAATTTCTCTTTAAATTTCATGGACTTTGGGTGTTGATGAGGGTTGATGCCTTTAATCCACCAAGAAGAGTGGTGGAATTTAAAGATGGAATGATCCAAATGTTGTAATTCAATTTGGTTTCCCTTCTTCGCTCTTCTCTTTTTTTCTTTTGATCAATGAAAATCTTCAATATCATTGGAACTTATTTCATGTTCTTGATGAAGATGAGATTGTTACCTATTTTCTTTTTGTGTTGTATTGCTTTCGGAGGATGATCTACATATCGTATCTCTAACATACATTAACACAAACATTATTATTGACCGGCCTCAGATAGTCGTGGCTTCTACGTAAGTCCGATTATGATTGCTTAACATAGCGCTAAATTGTCCATAAATCGGAACTTAGTCAATTTTCTAAGCATGATGTTATTCTCTTAATCTCCATAGCATAGTTCGAAATAATTGGATCTTTTGTTACCTATGGGGGTTAGTTGGCATACTCGTTTATTTTATCCGAGTTGGAGTCCTCCCCATGGTAATGTATGAGACTATGTTTTCATACTTATGGACGATTAATCGAGTATTCTCCATAATTTGACAATTTGAGCTTCTTGAAATTGATAATACTATTGTGTATATTATACTAACCATATTATTATACTAATTTTGTTTATGTTTCCTTCTCGCTCCCTATCTCTTTAGTTTTACGCATTTATTTTTTTATCATATCATATCATTGTTATTGTTTATGCTTCCGCTCTTTTTCTTTTGTCCATTCGAGTCATATTTTGTTAAAAAAACATTAATAAAGGATTAAACCTCTAAAAGCTTAGTTTTCTTAACTCTTGTGGTTATGCTTGAGTATGGACCTAGACCTTTGACTTCTTGGATTATTCTTGACCTTGGACTCCTTGGATTATTCTTGGACCATTGGACTTAGAATTGGGTCTCCTTCCCTATGCATGGATTATTATGGATTTGAGATCTTGACTTTTATTTGACTTTGATTTTTGGCTTATGCTCAAGGTGGAAGGAATTCTTATTTGGCTTGGTATGCAATTTGCTATCTTTTAGTTAGATCCTTTTTATCTCTAGCTTTTATTTTGCTTTCTAGGGTAGTCACTTCTTCTCCACCACTTCTTCAATTTTCAAAATCTTCTTCCTTTTTCAAAACCTTCGTGTCTTCGAAGTTAAACCTCTTTCATAATAAACCTTGACTTTGGTCAAGTAATTTTCAAACTTTGTTTCCTTTAATAAATTTCAATTAATGTTAATCATATTTTGACTAATTTCAAAAGACATACAAAATACAAAAACTCATTCACTCTTTTGTGTCTTTATGCACTTTTTATTTTAAATTTTCATAAAGTTTAGACATGAGTTATTTTCATAGTTGATATATAATTCTCCTATTATTCATAGTATTTAAGATGTTGACATTTCCCAATTAGATGTTGAGTGATAGACTTGTTTATTTTAATCCAAGCAAAATCCTCCATCTTTAGGTGATGCAAATGTTGTCTTATACTTGTGGGCGACTAGTCGTAGTTTTCTCCTTAAAATGACGACTTGTATTTAAATTTTAAAATCAACCATAACAAACCTTTTTTGTTACTTGTACCACGAAATACGTGGTTTTGATCCTATATTGCACTTTGTGGGTATGTAGGCATGAGGCGATAAGTCTCTCCAAACACAAAAATATTAAAAAATATTCTATTCTCATCTCCCCAATCTCTTTCCAAACTAAAAATCGTAGATATTTCAAAGGGTTCCTATAGAGTACCATATATGTTTTGGGTGCTAACACCTTCCCTTAGCATAACCAACCCCCTTACCTATTCTCTATTTGTTCTTGCTTTAGATCTTATTTAGATTTTGTTCGCTCTTTTTCCTTTCCTTTTGGATAAAATAAAAGTGCGGTGGCGACTCTTGCATTTTGAGTTAAGTTAATAAATAACTTACACTCACAAGTTTCTCCGCTACAGAAAAGTGGCGACTCTATTGGGGATCGAACCCAGAGTCTCTGGTGGATTTAGCCTACTTTGATTTTTTTATGCTTTATTTGTTTGATTTGACTGTAATTGGTTGTTCTATTTGGGTGATCTTGAAAGGTGAGATAGATCCTATAACCGATTCTGAGAGCTCTTATGATAGGCGGTGGTATAGTCAAGAAAGCTTATAGGGAGTAATCTCGAACAAGTGACTTGAGACCCACCACTCAGTGGAGGCCCTTTTGAGGATTCTATTTGTCGATCGAGTAATTGTGAAAAAATTATTATTTTCGATCTGGGAGCCTGAGAAGTTGAGGACCTTAGTATCTCTTTTACCCTACTTGGCCTATTAGGACGTAGTGCGATGGCTATGAAGGTGTAAACTTGAAATAGTTGATACGCAATACTACACTCAGACGGGGTTCTCTTGAGAATATTACTGATTCTCGAGTAATCGACATGCTAGTAATATCCGAAAGATAGGTCTAGGACTCTTGGAACTTTTTAGAACCCGTTCTACAGGTACAAAAAAACTTTAGTACACACCATTAGGGGTTGGTTCTTATCCCTTGGCTCCATGCTCACGCTGAACCTTAGAACCAGTGTGCTTTGTGTGATCTTGCTTGTGTGTGTTCCATCCATGCATTCATGAATTCATAAACATCATTTTGATGAAGTCTTCAAGGAACTTAAAGATGTTTGTTGCAAAAATTCTAGGAATTTTTCACCATGAATTTTGGAAGGAGGAAAATTCAAAAGTACACTTTTAAGAGTCCTAAGTTGGAAGGCCTACGAGAGCTAGGGTCCTTGGTTGCTGATCCTGATGCTTTTAAAGATAGATATGGAAGTCATTTGTCTCTTTTGAAGATCGATATGGTAAATGGGGTTCTAGTTACTTTGATTTAGTTATATGATTCAGTGTACCACTATTTTACGTTCCCTGATTACCAACTCATGCCCACTGATCGGTGGTTTTTATGCGTTATTTTATCGTTAGTTTTAGTTAATCTTTTATATGTTTAGTTACATTTTATTTCCGTTTACCGCATTTTATGTTGTGGTTGTGTATTTCCAATGTTTTTAGGTTCAGGTAAGCATTCAAGAAGAATCAGAGCGAAAAAGTAGAAAATTCGGGATTTTAGAAGAGATTTTGGGAGAAAGCAGATGGCCTGACATGGCCACCCGTGTCATCTGACACGGGCCGTGTCAGGAAGAGGCCAAAAGGATGAAAACCAGAGGAGAGACAGTAGGTTGACACGGGTGCCCATGTCACCTAACACGGCTCGTGTCAGCAAGCCTGGAGCAGGAAAAGTTGTTTGCAGAAAGATAGAGGGCCAACACGACCACCTGTGTCACCTGATATAAGCCGTGTTGGCTGAGGCGCTTCATCTTCTAATTTTCTTGTATTTTTCACTCAGGGGACCTATGAAGGTATTTTCGGTATTTTCATATTGTTGTATTGGACTTGTGACTATTTTAGATGAGTTAGGAAAGAGAAAAAGGGATTTTTGATGGGAGAAGAATTGTACAATCAAGATTGGAGACATCGAGGTGATTGGAGAACCGAAGGTTTTCATGAGCGGAAAAAATTGAGGATTAAAATGATCCTATTATCTTGTAATGTCAAATTTTTACTTTGTATTTTCTTTGAATGTTATGAGTAGCTAAACCCCCTAATACTAGGGAGTTGTCCCTGATTTGAATCTGTAATGACTCTGATATTAGTATTGTAATAACAATCTCTTTGTTTTTCATAATTCATTTGATCTCTAGCTATTCTTAATGCTTACCCTGTCGTACAAATAGGGTTTGATTTTCGAAACGATTAGGTTGGACCGTCGTTGTTAATGCTTTGCTTTGGATCATTCTATAGTAGATATCACCTAGAACTAGGGATATCCTATAGAAACCATAATATTTTTGATAATTGATTGCTAAATTTCATCTGTAATTCTCTATGGACATAGGAATTAGGGTGAACGACTAAAGGTTTTCTTACTAAGGACTTAGGGGTAGGCATTCTAAAGAATCGGTAATTAGTTAGTTACAATAAGTTGTTGCAGTGTAATTCAGAGTTGTTACTGATTCAGATCATACACCATGTCTAGCATAATTTACTTATATATTTTCTCAACCACTTAAATACTTTCTTTATTTTTATTCAATTGTTTTATAATTTCACCAAACAATCCTTAACCCCCAATTAATTTTTGTTTAATTGAATTGAGTTCAGAACTCTATATTGTCACACAGTCCTTGAGATCGACATTCAGGGAAATTCCCTTTTATTACTATACTGAAAAAATAGTACACTTGCTATTTTTCCGATCACCCACACTTGAGGAGTATTCTAATCTACTTGATTTACCTATTTCTGATCAAATCCCATTTTCTGGTTTGGAATAGACTCATAAGAATCAAGATATTTCTAAATCTACTCATTTGAAGGTATTTGAGATTAAAGCTCACATGGTTACCAAGGGAGGTATTCTAGAGTTACCTGCTAAGTTTCTGATTGATAGGGACAGTTACTTCGCTAGCATAATGAGTGTGGATGCTTTCAAAGCTATCTTCACCTTGCTTATTTATGGATTGTTCCTATTTTCTAATGTTGACAACTTTGTCAACATTAATGCTATTGATATCTTCTTGATTGGAAATCTAGTTCCCACCTTACTCGCTGATGCCTATCACTCTGTTCATCTAAGGAATTCTTATGGTGGAGGGAATATTACTTGTTGTGTACCATTGCTATACAAGTGGTTTATTTCTTACTTTCCTCGGTCTATTGCTTTTTGAGACCTCAAGGATGGTCTATTATGGTCACAAAAGATCATGTCGCTTACTCATTCAGACATTGTTTGGTACAATCATGATTATGATAACGTGATAATCATTGATAGTTGTGGCAAGTTTCCTAATATACCTCTTCTTTGTACAAAAGGAAGCATTAGCTACAACCCGGTTTTTGCCCATCGTCAGCTGGGGTATCATATGAAAAATAAACCCAACAATATTTATTTGGAGGGTTTCTTCTTCAAAGAGGGTGAAGACAACAAAGCATTCAAGGAGAAGAGTGTGCAAGCTTGGCGTCACATCCATAAAAAAAGAAAGGGAAGCTTTGGGAAAGCCAAATTGTGTTTCTTTGGAGCCTTATATCCAATACGTACAAGATAGAGCTATCACATTGTAGAAGCCTTATCCATGTCAAAAGCCTTTACCTCTAATTGCTCAAACACATGTTCTTATTTTCATAAATGATGCAGAGAAACTTCATATTTCTTTAAATGAGATGTGACAAGAGAGGGATGCTTGGAGGAACAAGTACCAGATTGTTGACATGGAGAATGCAGAACTTCAAAAGCAGTTGAAGCAAAAGAATGAAGAAGAAATGGCTAACAAGAAGATTCAGATGGAAGACCAGATCAAAAAGCTCAATGATAAGCTGCAAGGAGGATCTTCTTCTCATGGGATTTCTGAGGATTTCTAGTTCAAGTTTTCTATTATCTTATGTTTCGATTAGAACTCTTGAAATTGTACTCCAAAAAGTCGTAATCCTTTTCCATTATAAAAAAATGAGAATTTCATTACTTTAAATGTGTTATTTCAATATAATGTTTGCAATTTACCTCGTATATTTAAAGTTTCTTGAAGGCTTTGCATTTGCATATTGCACATCAAGCACCATCTCTTGCATTGTTTCTTGCCTTTGTCAAGTGTCTTATATTTACTTTGGTCTTCATTCAGCCAAGTTGTCGCACCAATACAATACTTGGGCTAATATAAGGAAAAAGATGGATCAATTGCAACAAGAGAATCGTGAGCTTCGTGAGGAAGTAACAACTCTGAATGATAGTTTGGACAGACTCACTGCTATGATGGAAGCATTGGTGGCTGCTCAGAATCAGCCACCCCCTCCTCCTCCGTATTCAACTCTTGTGCAAAGGACAATCATTTTTGAGCTTGTCTCTACACCCATCTTTGTGGTGCCTGCTAGTGTTCCCCAATACTCCATGCCTCCTGGTTTCCCTTGGGGTATGCCTCATTACTTTATTCTTGAAGGTTATCAACCACCACCACCTCTTGAAGTTCCAGTTGTTCCCATCGTCCAGCCTGTGATGTCCATACCACCGCCTGTGGTTCATACCGTTCCTTTTGGGGAAGAATATATTTTTTACACTGCTCCGAGCGAGAGTGCTGATGCTTATGAGAAAATGGAAGAGATTCAAGATCAATTTTATGAAATGCAAAAAGAAATCAAAGCATTGAAGGGAAAATAATTGTTTGGGAAGAATGCCTAGTTCCTAATGTGAAGATCCCACTTAAGTTCAAGGTCCTCGACTTTGAGAACTATAAGGGTAACTCTTGTCCGTTGAGCCATTTGACTATGTACGCTCATAAGATGTCAACTCAGACTGATAATTATCAGCTTCTCATTCACTACTTTCAAGACAGTTTGTCTGGTGCAACCTTGAAATGGTATATGGGGCTCAACAGTGTTCGAATTCACACTTTCGAAGATTTAGGTGAGACTTTTGTAAAGAAGTATAAGTATAATATGGATATGGCTCCTAATCGTGACCATCTTCGAGCAATGGCTCAGAAAGATAAAGAGACGTTCAAAGAATACGCGCAGAGGTGGTGCGAGACTGCTGCTCAGATTAATCCTCCTTTGGAAGAAAAAGACATGACCAAAATCTTCCTGAAAACTCTGAGTTCCTTTTATTATGAGTGCATGATCGTTAGTTCCCTGAGTGACTTCACTGAGATGGTGAATATGGGGATGAGATTGGAACAGGGTGTCCGTGAAGGACATTTTTCAACAGATGGTAATTCTGCTGGAAGTTCCAAGAAATATGGTGGAGGATTTGCCAAGAAGAAAGAAGGGGAAACCAATTCCGTTTCTCGAGGGATATATAGAAGACCGCACAATAGAAACAATCCTCAACAACATGTTGCATCTGTTACACTTGTTATTAATTCAACTCCTGTTGTTCAGACAACTATTTCCTAACAACGCTCTCACCGACAGAACAATCAACATAGACATTTTCATAAGAACTTTGATCTAATTCCGATGACCTACTCAAAACTGTTTCCTGATTTGATTCGAAAGAAGCTTGTTCAAACTCATGCGTCACTTGATATTCCAAAAGATTTGACGTGGTGGTATAAACCCTAGGCTCATTGTGCTTTCCATCAAGGAGGGCTGAGCATGACACTGAGAATTTTTATCCATTGAAGATGGAAGTACAAAGGTTAGTTATAAGTGGTATTTTGACTTTCGAAGACACCAATCCTAATATGCAATCGAACCCGTTGCCCAATCATGGTAAGGCGTATGTGAATATGGTTCAAAGCTATCCTAGTACATTAGAGATTTATGACATTCGTTGGATTCGAAGATCGCTTTTGGAAATGCATGAACTTTTAAGTGAATACCATGATGTTGATCACGATTATACGGCTTGTTGCATCTGTTCAGTGAACCTGCATGGTTGTGTGATAGTGAAAAGTGACATTCAAGAGATGATGGATCAGAATTTGGTTGAGATTACTGCAAAGAGGGATGAATATGAGAATGGTGTAAATGTTATTGTGCCACACTTTAATATTCTTGAACGAGTTGTTATCTCTTATGATAGTCGGAAGTCTGCTGCTACACCTTTGGTTATTCGTTTTCCCGGTCTAATATCGTATGAATCTGACAAGGCTATTCCGTATAAATACAATGCTACCATGATCGAAGATGATAAGGAAGTGCCCATTCTTTCTTTTTAATCTATGGTAAGCATCGTTGATGTTAGTAGAGTGACCCACAATTGTCGTATCTATGCTTTTGAGCCTCCAAAGAGAGTGGAGAATGTTGTTGTTGGGAAAAACTTCAAGGTGAACATGTTGTTGATATTTTCGGCCAGCCAAGTAGTTTGAATAAGAAAATTGATGAGGATGAGGTTTTGAAATTGATCAAGAAAAGTGAGTACAGTGTGGTAGATCAACTCTTACATACCTCGTCTAAGATTTTAGTGTTATCCCTATTGATGAGTTCTGAGGCTCATAGGAGTCTGTGCAGAAGGTGTTGGAAGAAGCGTATGTTGAGCATGGTATGACTGTTTATCAGTTTGATGGCATTGTTTCCAACCTTACAGCACACAATAATTTGAGTTTATGCGATGAAGAGTTACCCGAGGAGGGGAGAAATCACAATTTGGCTTTACATATTTCTATGAACTGTCAAGAAGATACACTTTCCAATGTGCTGGTTGATACATGCTCTTCCTTGAATGTGTTGCCAAAGTATACTTTGTCGAAGCTTTCGTACCAAGGTTCTCCCATGAGGTATAGTGGGGTATTGGTTAAAGCGTTTGATGGATCTAGAAAACAGTGATTGGAGAGGTTGATCTTCCAATCAAAATAGGACCATGTTTCTTCCAAATTACTTTTCAAGTAATGGATATTTGTCTTGTTTATAGTTGTCTGCTTGGTCGACCTTGGATTCATGAAGCTGGGGCAGTGACCTTGACTCTTCATCAGTAATTAAAATTTGTTAAGAATGACAAGTTGTTAATTGTTGGAGGTGAACAAGCGTTTTTAGTGAGCCATCTTTCATCCTTTTCATATGTTGATGCCGACGAGATTGTTGGAACTCCGTTCCAAGCTCTCTCCATCGATGATAAAGTTGTTAAGAAGAATGAACTGCCCATGTCTTCTTTGAAAGATGCTCTGCATGTATTAGAGGTTGGTCGGTCTGACGATTGGGGCCGAGTTATTGATGTGGTTGATAATAAAGACAGAACTGGTTTTGGCTTTGCGCCTGGTACATTTAAAAGAGATTTGACGTGGTTGATAATAATGAGGCCTTTTACAACGCTGGATTCATCAACGAGGATCACTCTACTACTGTAATCACTGAAAATGATTAAGAGTATGAAATTGATCCTCAGGAATGGGAATTGTACCTTGGTGATCCTGGATATTTCTCTGAGACAGAAGATACATATGTGCCCTTTCATATCCCTCGACTGAGGCCTGAAGAATCTGAACTTGGAGTCAGTGCCATCATTGAAGATGACAAAGATGAAGAACTTCCCAAGTTTGTGATGCATGGACAAATATTCCAGAATTGGATAGTCATTGATGTTCCCACTGTTATTCACTTTTTAAAGAAATTTGTTTTTGTTTTCTTTAAAAAAACCTTTCACTCTGCCTAAGGTGAAAGTGAACTTGGGAGGCTTTATTTCAAATATTATCATCATCAATAAAATATTATTTTGCTTATCCATGTTATGTTTTCCCTTTTTGCTTTATTCTAAAAAAATATAAAAAACTAAAAAAATAATAATTTGATTATCACTTTTATCTGCATGATACTTGCATTTTTGTTCATATTCTAAAATCAAACATAAATCATTGTGCAGATTGATTATTAAACCCATTGAAAACAATGACCCAATTCCCTCTCCCAACTTTGAATTCCCTGTGTTTGGAGCTGAATAAGAGGATATTGCACAGATTCCAGATGAAATATCTCGGTTGCTTGAGCACGAGGAAAAAACCATTCAGCCTCATGAAGAGCTGGTAGAATTGGTTAATTTGGGTTTAGAGGAATATAGGAAAGAAGTCAAAATTGTGGAACTGCTTCAGTCAGATGTTAATAAGAGGATGGTAGAGCTTCTTAGAGGGTATGTTGATGTATTTTCTTGGTCCTATCAAGACATGCCTGACCTTGATACTTATATTGTGGAGCACTGTTTGTAGTTGAATCCTGAATGTTAGTCTATAAAACAGAAATTGAGAAGAACTCATCCCGATATGGATGTGAAGATTTAAGAGGAGGTTCAGAAGTAGATTGATGCTGGTTTTCTGGTGACTGATGAGTATCCTCAATGGGTGGCCAACATTGTGCCTGTTCCAAAGAAAGACAGAAAGGTCTAAATGTGGGTTGATTATAGAGATTTGAATAAAGCAAGTCCGAAAGATGATTTTCCACTGCCACACATTGATATGTTGGTACATAATACGGCAAAGTTCAATATCTTTTCCTTTATGGATGGGTTTTCTGATTATAATCAGATAAAGATGGCACCCCAGGATACGGAAAAAATAACATTCATTACACCCTGGGGAACATTCTGTTACGGAGTGATGCCTTTCGGTTTGAAAAATGTTGGTGCAACGTACTAGAGAGCTATGACCACTCTTTTCCATGATATGATGCATAAGAAATTGAGGTCTATGTGAACGATATGATTTGCAAGTCAAAAACTGAAGAAGATCATATTGAGTATTTTTTTAAGCTGTTTCAGCGATTGAGGAAGTTTAAGCTCGGTTTGAATCCTAATAAATGCACTTATGGTGTCTGTTCCATAAAGTTGTTAGGTTTTATTGTCAGTCAGAAAGGCATTTGTTAGTTCCATGGTTCTATGATATAGAATTGCCCATGGTTCTATGATTGGCTAAATTGTGGTAAAACAAGATTCTGCATAAATGTTAAGCAGGATGTCATTACCATAGTTATAACATCGCTAAAGAAGCAAGCAGTGAAGGTGAGAAAATAATTAGAAGGGGGGGTTGAATAAGTATATAAATAAAAATTATGGCAATAGAAACTCAAAGATTTTTATCCTGGTTCGTTGAATTCAACTACTCCAGTCCACCCTATTGTTGCAGTGAGAATCGTGATATCAAGCTATTGATTAAACTTGAATCTTAAATTCTTAAATTCACAACCGGACTTTAATTTATCCAAAGGAAATGTCTAAAGAAAGAAAAACCCTTTTCGCGATGTAACAACAACGCTAAGAGATTCGGGGATCGGGGGTTGGTTATGCATAGGGTAGGTATTTCACATCCTAAACATCTGTAGTACCCTACAGGAACCTTATTTTGTTTGCATGCTAAGTTTGGTAAATGTTTGCTAAGGTTTGGGGTTGGGTAAAGGGTATAGGTAAAAACCTAAGGATAGTTTCTAAGTTTGCTCGCAAAGATGTCGCGTCCTCTGCCTACGTATCCTAACTAGGATAGAATCAGAGCAATCGTAGTTCACCTCACTAGGGATGAAGAACACATGATTATGATCAAGGTTCAAAGGGGAACAAACATAACAATGCTTGTGTAGAGTTTAAGAAAACTCTCTAGATCTATATTGAAACAGTCAAGAGGGGAGTAAGTAATCATCTCCATGATTCTTACATAGAGTTTACAAACTCTATCCTAGGGTTCTAGTTGAAGAAACACTCCTAGTGAAGGTGGGTCTTTTAGACTTAAAGCAAAGTCTAATGGCTTATACTAGGGTTTAAGATGACTTTACAAAGTCAAGGGTACGGGTAATGAACTATCCATGACACAAGGGTCAATGGAGAGACTTTTCCTTTGGAAGGAGAGAGATAAGGCAACTTGGATGAGAACTAAAAAGTTCCATCACTTGGGGAAGAAATACTTAACAAAGCAATCAACAACTAAACAAGAAGAATAAGATATGTGGTTACAACCAAGCAAGCATGCATATTACAATAGGCAAGGATTAAATAGAACCAAATGGTTTCAACCAAGAATCATATATCTTAACAAAGATGGAAGTAACAACCCAAAGGGTACATATTAACAAGATGGAAACAATAATCATGCAAGTAAGTCACAACTTTAAGATGATCATGTTATAAATTCAAATGTAACAACATCTAGGCATTGATGACAATCAAATACATAAAGAATATAAGACATGTTCAAACATAAAGTTATAGGGGGGGGCAGTAAAATTATGGTAAACACCAACAAGAAATGAAGTCTCAACATGTTAACAAACACAAAGAGATCCAATATCAATAAATCTCACAAGATAGGTCAAGTATAGTATGAAAGAAATTCGATCAAGACGTAAGATAACGACCTAAGAATGAACCAACTAACAAGTAGGCAAAAGACATTGTAAAAACAGGCAATTGAGATTTTAATCCATCACATGAAAATAGACATTACAATGAAAAAGTTACAAAAAGAACGGATTAAAAAAGATAAGGCATGAGAAAGTTATGATATTTTGAAGTCTCAATGATTTTATGAAAATAAAACAAACGAATAAATAAAAAGAAGTGGCATGGGAAGGGATTGAACCCACGCCCTTTGGTTTACAAACACAACACTCATCCACTAAGGCACTAGGCGCGCGCTGGTAAGGGATGGAAAAGAAGAAGAAAATGATTAAACATGGGAAATGAAAAATAAAATGCCAAAAGAGTTGATCACCAAGGATCGAACTCAGGTCAGGCAAGTGAAAGGTTACAAGGCGCGCAAGTTGTCTACCACTGGGGTGGCTATACATCTGTGTATTTAGCCAACCCCACAAATACAAAAGGCATGCTTCAATGGTTTTTCTGGGCAAGGCAAAGGTACAAACAAGGAAAGGCTGAAATGCGTTTTGATTCGTAACTCTCTCAAAACTCAATCTTTTTCCATGAAATTTTGGTCAAACATGATTGTTTTTTGATGAGGATTATGATGGTAGCCACCAAATTATGAAATGATGTCTCTAACAAAAAACACGATAGCACATGCATATTGGCATCTTGAGATGCATTTAGGAAAACCACACCAGTTCTGAGTTCATACACATCAAATAGGCATTGCACACAAGTCATACACATCATAACAGAGGGATTACACACTTAGGGCTCAGTCACAACTCAATAGAATAGAAACTGGTTCATGAATTGCAAACATGGTATGAAAATGAAAACAAGTTGTCAAGGGAAGATGGAAAGGTTCAATTTACATACATGGCCTATAATTCTTAAACATGTCATATGATGCTCTCAAATGCTTACAAACCAAACACCAATGTGTCAGGCAGAAGGAAGATAGTATGATGCAGTAATGAAAGCATATTGGTTATGAATGAAACTTGGTGAGAAATAGTGAACTTGCTTTCAAACAACAATGATAAATTACCTCAAACCAAAAAAAACTAGTTTTAGAACCTAAACAAATAACAGTTACAACATGTACATATGGTTGGTTCAAATGTGAATGGGAAGATCAAAGATTGGACAACAATAGCAGCTAAAGCAGCAGGCCAAACATGGATACATACCAAAACATGATCAAAACAGAACAAGAAAATCATGAGGCCTCAACCAACATACTTAAAATGCAATGAGAAACAAGAATATAACAATCACAAAGCCAAGATCAAACACAAAACACAACTGTCATGTTATGTGCCAAGTGAAATGAAAAAAAGCAAATTGGAAGCCAAGTCAAGAAACAGGCACAATTAGATTGAGCAGACCTCACACACAAACCATAAACATGATAAAAAGTGTGTCTACACTTCAAAATTCATCATAAACCCAATAGAAAAGAAAATCATATGCCGGCTGCTCATTTAAGCATAAAAATGCATAATTGGAGACATATCATGATTGGAATAGGTTTAGACAAAACAAACATCATACACAAGTCTCAAATACATCAATGAAGGATTCTAACACTTAAGATTAATCATGAAATGCATACAACAAAAATTGGTTATCAAGTTGCAATTGTAATACATATGGAAGGCAGGCTGTCAAGCAGAAAAAGCATATCATTCACAAAGATGTTGGGTTCATATACACATACGAACCCTAAACATACTATCTATGCTCATGGAATAATTCAAAACAACACAAATGGCAAAGTGAAGTGTGTGCTGCAGCTGTGGCCTTTCAAAACAGTTTTGGCAGCATAAGGGGGTACAGGCTAGTCTGGCTAAAAGTAACTGGTCTCATGTTAAAAAAATAGCACATACACATCATAAATATGAAGGTAAATGAGTTCAAACTCAGAAATCAAGCATTTTTCAATTGGAACAAGATTTGGTATAGTCATGGCATATTTTGGCTTAAAAAATGCAGTTTGAAAGTGAAGTGAGAAAACTAGTAGACATAGGTCATACAAACAATATACACACATCATAATCATGAGGATGGATGAGTTCATGCTTAGAAAATCAGGCTTATGCAAATAGAAATGAATTGGGCATGTTGATGGTAACAAATGAAAAAACTGTTGAGATAACTTGGTGGTACAACAGGGCATTTGTCAAGACAAAGAGATTCATGCTAACTAATGACATACACATACCACAAATATGCAACCAGACGAGATTATGCCCAAGAATCAAATCAAATCCACACCAAACATAATATGGCATATTGAAGCTCATGAAATACAAAAAACAACTCATTCAGGCAGCAGACAAGTTTATGGCAGTTGAGGCAATTTGGCATCACATACAAACTTAAAATATGTAGAATGAAGATTCTATGCACATAGTTCAAGCAAAAACATGTTGGAACAGAAAATGGTATGCTGTTGGTATCATGAGATTTTGAAAATGCAGATTTGAAAGTGACAGACTGTTTTGAAAAAGCAAGGCCAGTTTGATCATACAAGTATAACATACAACCTTTAAACATGCTAACAAGTGATTCTACAACTTAAAATCAAGCACAAACTACTCCAAACCAGAATTGAGATGTTGATTCAAACCTTTGAAAGCAAAACAAGAAAAATCTCACAGCAGGCCCTATAGCTAAGTCTCATGTTTTCAACATTTCAACAAATTCAATTAGGCAAACAAGATCATATGAACACAAACCAACAATTTAAACACTTAAGACACAACATGGCAAGCATAAGCAGTTTAACACAAAACTCATGATAATGGTATAGCAAATGTAACATCTATCACAATAAACCAACCTAGATTCAAACATGACCTAGGGGCAAGGGAAGCATCTTGAAACAACTAACAAGTTATCCAAATATCACCAATAAACTAGGGCTGACAGATCTAGGGCAAACACATCAAATTATCATCTTTGGATCCTAAAGGCTAATCTTGGATAAAAATCTTCAAAACAAGTTGTACACAACATCAAAGTTCAATATTGGAAACATATCATCAACACCTCATTCATGAATAAAGTACTTTAACAAAAGTAATACCATAGCCACAAAACATAAGTTCTTGACAAAGAACTAATATGGGACAGCATGACTATATTTTCACACAAGAACCTCAAAATTGCAAAACATGACAATGTATGCATAATGAAGGAATTAAGCATTACATACCTCTTGTAGACTTTCTTGAACAAGCTAAAAAGCTAAGAAACCCAGAGATCTTCCTCTTTGGCAAAGATTTGGAGCTTTCTTCCTCTTGAAGCAACAAACTATCTTTCAAGACAATTTGAGTTATGAACTTCCTAGCTGGTTTTTGAGACTTTGGACAGTTGTAATATGATATATATGAGGTTTTAGGAGTGTTGAGGTGGTAGGAAATGCCTTAAGTAGAGACTTGGCTTCCAAAGTGCATGAAAGTCAACATATGAAGGTATGAAGGTTGACTTTTAGATTGATGAGTTTTTTGATGAAAGTGATGGTTGGAACAGCTTCAAATGGTCATTTTAAGGGTGTAGATGGTATTTGAAGTGTTTTGATGTTTGGGAAAAGAACTAGCATGAAAAGTGGAAAGTGGTGTTTTTGGTGATTTTGTGAACTCAAGCAATTTCAACCAAGGAAAGGAATGAGAGAGCTATAAGTTTCTTGTGTTCTTGATATCTCTGGTGTGTTTTGTGACATAGAGAAGGGTCTCTATTTATAGGGAGAGTGAGGGTGAGGGCAGCCTTGGCTTTTCCATATTTTGGAGGGAGATTGTGAAATTTTGAATGAATCTTGCCAAGATCTTTGTAGCAGCTCTACACATCAGTTCCATGGGCAAATGCTGAGCAAAAATCAAGTGATATGGGAGGGATGGGATGGCTGAAGTGAGGCTAGGAATGTAGGGGACTGCAGCTGACCAATCTCTTTGAAAACGTTTCTCTTTCATGGCTTTTAATGATTATTTTAATGGCCTCTTGCTCCAAGTTGCAACAGCCCATCAATTCTTCATCTCTTCTGGTTTTTGTATCATCTAGGATTCATAATATCAGAATAGAACATGATCCAATGGTTGAGGGTAGCCCAAGTTGATGAATTTTGAATTTTGGGAAATGTTGAAATGGTGATTTCAAGTGTGGCAGCCCCAACTACCATGACCCATAACTTTCTGCTCGCAAATGCTATTGAGGAGTTCTACCATAATTTAGAAAGCCCTCAAGTAGCTCTACAACTTTCATGTTTTTGATACTTTCAAATTCTAGATGGAACTAGGTTGAAAAACTCTTCCAAGTTGTTGAAAAAATCACTTAAAAGGCTAAATAACTTAGAGTTTTTCTAAGTTATTTCCCTTTTTGAAATGAATTTGGTCATAACTCCAAATCTATGCATTTTTTGATCATGGAACAATTTGATACTTTTGTAGGACTTGTCAAGAGCTTTCCATTGAGCTTTGAACCACTTCATTTGGATGTGTGGTTGAGAAGTTATGGTCTTGCCCCTTTCAAAACCCTAATTCCCGACTTTTGCAATTACTTCCTAACCCTTGATCCAATGGTCATGAAATTTTATGGGAAGGTGTAATATGACATAATGAACATCTTGGATTCACATCTTGAAGTCAAATTCCTTATTGTTGAAGAGTTGACTTTTCGGTTAACCGTTCGATCAATCGGTGACTACCGAGTCGACTGTTGATGATCCGGATATTCTGAGGACTTGAAACTCTTTGGATAGACTTTACTAAGCCATAGGAACATAATGGACCATGATCCCACCATTGAAACACTTTTTAAATCAAAAGTCAAACTACAGTTGACTTTTCCTGATCGAAAACCCTAATCGGGCATCTTGAACTGCACTGTTCTCAATTCCCGAGTGACCACCTCAAATTGGATTCATACTTGATCCAATGGAGTATTCTTGATCTTGTTTATAGTTGAATCAATCCAAAACATTGATTAATCAAACCATCGAAGCCTCGATTTTGACGGTACGGAACCCTGATTCATCTGCATCTTGACAAAGATAAACTTGAAATGGGTTAAGGTTAGTTAATCAAATGGATATGATCCAACAATGATGATGAGGATCTAAGGGGTCAAAATTTGGGGTGCAACACCTATCAAGAGTGATTTTCCTTTCTCCTCAAGGACTTAATCCACTATTAATCAACTGATTACAATAGCAAGCACTAAGAGCAACTGTTCTTAGTCTTCTCAAGAACTACTGACCACAACTGGGTCTTCTCAAGGAACTTTTACAATCAATATGTTAAACTAAACAAGTGTTTGAATGCTTCTAAGTAAGCTATATCACAACTGTGATTTACACTTAAGTTTAAGAACAAATGAAATAAATTCAGCAAAGAGATTAAATTGTATGAGAGCTTTTCTATGAATTTCTTTCAATTATCATCAACTGAAGAAGAATGTTGGAGACTTGCTTTTATAGGCACAGAAGTCCAAGACGTTTGCACTTTAAAGACCGTGTACTGAAAAGAGCTGTAGCCTTTTTGTCTTCACATCACTTGACCTTTCCTAGAAGTAGAACGTTCAGAGAAATCCTTTTTGCCTGTGTTCTAGTGTCTAGCATAAATGAGGAAAGAGTCGTTTGGCATAACCAATGGACATAACTTTGAATTTTTCTTCAACAAGTTTCTAATACTCAGCAATTAACATCAGAGCCTTGAGGGATCAGAGTATTTGATGTTTATCAGAGTTTGCTGAATCAGAGCATTGCAGCTAGTGTGCTTCAGCGTGTAATTTCATTAGAGCAGAGTTTTAGGAATCAGATCCTTAGTACTTGCAGCGTAGTACTATCAGAGTCTTCTGAAAAACTATGCTAGAAACTCTTCATACAATGTCTTCAGATTATGCTTCAGATGCTTCTGCTTCAGATCCTTCTGTAGCTTTTGCTTTAGATCCTTCTGTAGGCAGCGCTCATAATCTTCTGAAGGTAGCGTTCAGATTCTTCTAATAGATGCTTCTGACGCTTCAGAGTCTTGCATAAATCAATGTTCAGATCTAATTTGCTTTCAGAAGTATATTAACTTTAATATCTGCAGCAAAAATATTAGAACAAATTTTAGAGTATATAATTTCTTAATACAAAATTTCGTGAGTTATCATCAAAACATAGAGATATAGCTAAGATTCAATCTGTGTTCTAACAATCTCCCCCTTTTTGATGATGACAAAACCATAAGAATTTTTGTTCAATAAAGATATAATTATAACTCCCCCTGAGATTATGAATCTCCCCCTGAATTGAATACTTAGAAAGAATAGAAACTTCCCTTTTTGCATGAGTATTCTTTACAGAGTTAGAGCCTGATTGTTCCAAAAATTAGATCTTGACTTGGATGAACGTTTCAGAATCAGATCCTGATTGGTTAAAACTTGATCTGGGGATCTCAGAGTTATTTTAAAGAATTTGTCAGATTTTTCATAAGTTCTGAAATACTAAGAGTTCACGTTAGTTATAATTAGATATGTCTGAATTTCATTTAGGTAAAGTTTATTTGAACAGTCAGAATTTCATTTTCTCCCCCTTTTTGTCATAATCAAAAAGAAAACTTTAAAGACAAAATAAAATGAAATAGAGAAAAGATACATTCATGTAGAGAAAACATCAGAGTCATTCATTCATTCAGATAAACAGATAAATCATCAGATAAGAAATTTCAAGTACAGGTGCACAAACATCAGATACAGACAACATAAAACTAGGTTTGCTTGGAAAGAATCATCTTCAGAAGTTGAGTGATCTCAGATGAGGATTCTTCTTGCTTTGTCATCCATTTTGCCATGTTCTCATTCTTCTGATCTTGCTTAGCCATCCATGACTTGATCTCAGATTGCCCAGCTTCCAATACTACAATCTTATCTTCTAAGTCTGGGTTCTCTTTCTTGATCTCAGTAGAAGTAGATGGAGCAGATTCTGATGCAGGAACAGAGTCAATAATCATGGGAGTTGTAGAGTCTGGAGCCACAGATGCAGAGGGATTTTCCACAAATGTCAGAGCCAATGGATTTTCTTCAGAAGCAGATTCTGCAAAAGTCTCTGTAGCAGATACTCCAGAAGATGAAGGTACATCCTCAAGAAGCAAAGGTGCAGATCTTTTCATATTCCATATCATGCTTCTGGCAGTCTCAGCAAATCTGAGCTTCGCATCATCAGAACAGACATTCTTCAGATTTGAGGCAACAATATTGAATCTGGTAATGAATCTATTCTAGATAGCATCAGATTCATTTGCATCCATGGTTGACAAGCATCTTATCTTCACAGATCCTAAATTCATATTTATTTCTTTCATAAAAGTTGCAAATAAATTATCAACATTTAGCCTAGTTTTTGGTTTAAGAAGGGTTTCCAAGGTGAAAGGCTTGGGTTGAACAGGTGGAGGTGGTATGGTAAATTCTGGAATGATGATCAGAGGGCTAGGATAGGCTGGTTTCTTTTGAGCAGTAATAATGCGAAAGAACGGTTTGATTCTGCGAATGGATGGGATGACAGCTATTGGATTATCAAAATAAGGAATAAATGCTGATGGTTTTGGATTAAGTGTTGGCGTTGGTTCAGGAATGATAGCATCAGATGAAATGGGTAGATCTGATTGGTTAGATTCATATTCTCTGAGAGAAGGGGGTGAAATAACATCTGGATGAACATCAGATTCAGAGGAATCAGATGAGGTAGATGGGGTACAAGATGTAGAAGATACATCAAACACAGTCTTGAGAGGTTGGACATCCAGAATTTCAGAATCAGGTATGTTTGATTCAGTAGGATTGGATTGTTCTGGTGGAGGATTAGAAGGTTTGGATGTTGGTGGTTCAGATACAACTGGTTCAGATTGTATGGGTTCATATGCAACTGGTTCAGATGGTATGGGTTCAGATGCAACTGGTTGTTGAACTTCAGGTTGTTGTTGTGTTGTAGGTTGTTCTGCTGGTTTTGTTTGTGGTTCTGAATGAGAAATGTCAGATGATTGTAGTGGTGTTGTGGGAACAGGATCAGATGGAATTTGTGAAGTAGGAATAGTGGGTGGTTCAGATGTTTGAGATGGAGCAGGAATTGTTTGATTTTGAGTGGGAGGAGGTTCAGGCATAGAACTAATTGTTGATACATCAACTGAAATTTTCGAAATAGAAGGTAAAGATGTTTTAGTACCTTTTATCTTGATGCGTTTGGTAGGAACAAAGGGAACTTCTCCAGAAGCTTTTCTTTTAATTTGCTTCTGTGGTTTTTCAGCAACTTTCTGTTTCTTCTGAGCAGCAGCTTCTTCTGCCTCTAACTGTCTTCTTTTCCTCATGTTCTCCTCATAAGCATCTGGAATAGGTTCTCTTGCACGTATCAGAATATCAGCAGGAACAGGTGTTCCATATTCCTTGCACAACTCAATATACCTAAGAATAATATCTCTAGGTTCTTCAGCACCAAAGATTGGAAAGTCTTGAACTGGAATCCTTCTCTGACTTACTTCAGCAACATTTAGATTTTTAGGAGCAGTTGTGAGTTCATCCATAACTTTTAGTCTTTGGAGACTCTTTCCATTCAAGGGTTTTCCAACTATTGACTCAAGCTCTTCTTTAACTCCAGCTTCATATAGAGCAGCTACCAAACCATTCTCTGTCAGAATGTCTGAAATTAATCTTCCAAAAGGTATCCATGTTCTGATCTTCTGTCCCTTAGTCTTGACAGATTCTCTGGATGCATTGATGTGATTCCACAGATGCATGAAGAGAATGTGTGGCAGATCTACTTTGGTACTCTGACTTAAGCAGTACATGAAATACAGTTGTTCATTGTTCACATAATCTGGAGAATTTGTAGATTTTCTATGGTTGATGCAGCCTAGAAAAATCTTTGCCCATATTTTGTAGTCAGGTTTCAGATCCTTAAACTTGTTGGAAGCCTGTCCAGATGAAATAACTTCCTCATAAACTTCTTCCATATCAACACGCCCAGCTGGCAGATGAGAAACTCCATCAGTTTCCTAATACCCAATGAGTTTTCTGATGAGATCTTCAGTGACTATAATCTCTTTTCCCAGAACAGAAGAGAGAATGAACTTTGGGTAAACAAATGCATGAATCCAAAATTCCTTCACTAAGTGTGGATAAACTGGTCCAAATAATCTATCAAAATACTTGACCCAGCCTTGAGCATCAATAATAGAACGCAAATCAAATCCATTGTCAGCCAGAGAATCAAATTCCACCATAGATTCACAAAGAACTTCAAGCTTGTCAACAGGGGTTAACAAGGTTCTCTCAGGTTCCTTAAAAGGAGCAGCACCCATGTTTGATGATGCAACTGCAGCCATTGATGATTGGAACTGAGCTGAGGTTGAAGATGATGTTGCCATTTTTGAAGATGAAGAGGGTTTGGATGAAGGTTTAGGGTTTAGATGAAGACCAAATAGCAAACAAAAATGCATATACTTGTTTGTGAAGTGAAAAGTGTGAAATTGTGTGATTTGTGGTATTTATAGAGAGAAGTTAGGGCATACAAACAGACACATTCAACACGTTCTCAATTAGCAATTAATGGCATTTAATGAAAAGAATAATAATCATTTCAAAACATTAATTGATTCTGACAATTTGGGGGGAAAACTAAGAAATTAACTATTCAAACAATACCTCAAATGTCTCTTCAGTAATGTGCACGCCATCTTTTCAGATTCAGAGTGACACGTGTTTGCTTGCATGTGCTTCTAAATTCTCTTGAGAAATGAAACGTTAGCCAATGTTCAGATCCTCTGAGATTGGTTAGTTCAGATACACACAAATAATAATAATTCAAGAAATTAAATAACAGATAAATGAAATACTTCAGAGTTTTAAACATTTTGCATTTGAGAAGTTTGCTTCTGATAAATATCATTCTGGACAAAAATCCATACCAATATTTTTCAGGATAAACTTGAACCTATCTTCAGCAAGGGGTTTTGTGAAAATATCAGCCCACTAATGATCTGTATCAACAAAGGCTAAGTTTATAATACCCTTCTGAACATAGTCTCTGATGAAGTGATGTTTAATTTCTATATGTTTTGCCTTAGAGTGTAAAATGGGGTTTTTAGACAAACATATAGCAGGAGTATTATCACAGAATATAGAAATATTACTCTCAAAGATCTGATAGTCTTCTAGCTGACTTTTCATCCAGAGCATCTGCGTGCTACATCCAGCAGCAACAATATATTATGCCTCTGTAGTTGATAGTGCAATTGTAGGTTGTTTCTTACTGTACCAGGAGATTAAATTTCTTCCTAGAAATTGACAACTTCCAGAAGTACTTTTTCTTTCCACTCTGTCTCCAGCGTAATCAGCATCACAGAATCCAACTAGTTTAAATTCATTAGATCTTCTGTAACACAAACCCACATTAGAAGTACCTTTCAGATACCTTAGAATCCTCTTAACAGCTGTTAAGTGTGATTCTCTAGGATCTGATTGGAATCTCACACACAAGCATACACTGAATAAAATGTCAGGTCTAGAAGCAGTTAAGTAGAGAAGAGATCCTATCATACCTCTGTAGAGTTTCTGATCTACTTTCTTACTTACCTCTTCCTTACCAAGAGTATTTGTTGGATGCATAGGAGTCTTTGCCATCCTACTATCAGTCATGTTGAACTTCTTCAGAAGCTCTTTAACATATTTGGTCTGATGAATGTAAGTGCAATCTGGAGTCTGGTTGACTTGAATTCCTAGAAAGAATCTCAATTCTCCCATCATGCTCATCTCAAATTCAGCCTGCATACATTGAGCAAACTCCTTTCCCAACATAACATTGGTAGATCCAAATATAATATCATCCACATATATTTGACAAATTAACAGATCTTTCTTAAATGTTTTACAAAAGAGTGTTGTGTCCACTTTGCCTCTGATAAAATTTTTCTCCAGAAGAAAATTGCTTAATCTCTCATACCAAGCTCTAGGAGCTTGTTTTAAACCATAAAGAGATTTCTTTAGTTAAAAAACATGTTCTGGAAATTTTTCACTTTCAAAACCAGGAGGTTGGTGAACATAAACTTCTTCTTCTATAATTCCATTTAAGAAGGCACTCTTAACATCCATCTGATATAGAGTGATGTTATTTTGTGTAGCAAAATAAATGAGTAAACAAATAGACTCTAACCTGGCTACAGGAGCATAAGTCTCTATATAATCAATTCCTTCTTGCTGACTATAACCTTGAGCAACAAGCCTTGCTTTATTTCTTTCAACTTCTCCTTTTTCATTCAACTTGTTTCTAAAGACCCATTTAGTTCCAATTATGTTGAATCCTTTTGGTCTTGGAACCAAATCCCAAACGTCATTTCTTGTGAACTGATTGAACTCTTCTTGCATGGTAATTATCCAGTCATTGTCTTCCAGAGCTTCATCCACAGAAGTTGGTTCAATAACTGACACCAACCCAAATAATGACGCTTCAGATGATCTGAGGAATGATCTTGTTCTTATGGGATCATCCTTCTTTTCAATGATCACATCCTCTGGGTGAGAGGCCTTGATTCTGGAAGATGATCCTCTAACAGTTGATTCTTCATAAATATTCAAGTTGTTCATTTGAGAAGCTAAAGGAATTGCATCTCGCGTTGCTTCTGGTTCCTTCACTTGAGCTTTTTCTGCCTCCGAGCCTTCAGAATCTGTGAGAATTACTTCTCTATCTGCAGAACTTTCAAACTGCTTTGGCTTTTCAATGCCAAGCTTATCATCAAATCTAACATGTATAGATTCCTCCACAATCTGTGTTTCAGTATTGTATACTCTGTAGCCTTTAGAGCGTTCAGAATAGCCAAGCATGAAACACTTCTGTGCTTTAGAATCAAACTTGTTAAGATTCTCTTTAGTGTTCAACATATAACATATACATCCAAAAGGATGAAAGTAAGGAATGTTGGGCTTTCTGTACCTCCACAATTCATATGGAGTCTTTTCCAGAAGAGGTCTTACAAACACTCTGTTCTGAATGTAACAAGTTGTGTTTATTGCTACTGCCCAAAAATGCTTTGCCAAATTAGTCTCGTTGATCATGGTTTTGGCCATTTCTTGCAAAGTTCTATTTTTCCTCTCTAAAACTCCATTCTGTTGTGGAGTTCTAGGGTAGGAGAAATCATGAGCAATGCCATTTTCATTAAAATATTTTTTAAAATATTTGTTTTCAAATTCGCCACCATGATCACTTCTGACTTTAATAATTTTAAAATCTTTTTCATTCTGGACTTGTTTGCAGAAGTCAAAGAACACAGAATGTGACTCATCCTTGTGTTTTAGGAACTTTACCCATGTCCATCTGTTGTAGTCATCAACAATGACTAATCCATACTTCTTGCCTCTGATGGATGCAGTTTTCACTGGTCAAAACAAATCAATGTGAAGTAATTCTAATGGTCTTGAGGTTGAAACAACATTCTTAGATTTAAAAGAAGATTTTGAAATTTTTCCTTTTTGACATGCTTCACAAAGAGCATCTGAGTTGAACTTCAGCTTAGGAAGTCCTCTGACCAGATTGAGTTTATTAATCTGAGATATACGTCTCATATTAATATGCCCCAATCTTCTGTGCCAGACCCATTGCTCATCATTAAAAGACAAGAGGCATTTAAAATTTTGAACTTTAAGTTCTGAAAGATTGATTTTGTAAATGTTGTTCTTCCTCTTTCCATTAAATAGGATTGAGCCATCCTTCTGACTAACAGCTTTACAACATTGTTGATTAAAGATTATATCATAACCATTGTCACTTAATTGACTTATGGACAATAGATTATGCTTTAATCCTTCTACAAGAAGAACATTAGATATAGAGGGAAGGTTACCATTGCCAATAGTACCAGAGCCAATGATCTTGCCCTTCTGATTCCCTCCAAACTTCACTTCTCCTCCAGATTTAAGCTCCAGGCTTTGGAACATAAACCTTTCTCCCGTCATGTGACGTGAGCAGCCAGAGTCCAGGTACCGTGACTGGCGTCTTGACTTTTCTGCTAAATACATCTGCAACAGGGATTATCTTATCCTTAGGTACCCAGATCTTTTTGGGTCCTTTTGGGTTAGTTTCCTTGAAAGTTGATATGAACTTCTGTCTTTTTACAACAATTTTGTTCTGACTTACTTTTGGCTTAAACACAGGAACGTTCTGATCAGAACTTGTGTGTTTAATATCATTCAGATGACCAAACTTGAAATGAGAGTATAAGGGATTTTTCTTAATAACAATTTTATCAACAGGCATTGGATTTAAATCCTTTCTAGAGGAAGATTCATATCCAATTCCTTTCCTGTTGTTTCTGCTAACTCCATAGATCATTGAAGCCATCTTACTTCTATCTATGCTTTTAGCAAGAAACTTCTGAAAGCTGAAGTCATATTCTTCTAAAATGTTTTTGCATTTAGACTTACTTTCAGATTCAGAGTTTTGTTGAGCTTTTTCAAAATTAGATTTCATTTTCAAATTATTTTCTTTTAGCTCAGCAACTTCTGATCTTAACAGATTATTCTCAGATCCAATATTGCATTTAAGCTTCTTGAATTTGACCTTAATCTGATTATAATTTTTCTGGACTTCTGATAAGACTTTAATAAGCTCTTCCCTAGTGAGATCAGAAAGTACCTCTTCTGAATCAGATTCAGAATCAGATTCGGATCCAGATGATCCTTCATTCTGATCTTCCACGCCTGCCATCAGAGCCATGTTGGCGCATTCATCTTCAGATTCTGATGAGGATCCAGATTCATCTGAATCATCCCAGGTTTCCATTAGAACCTTCTTCTTGTGCTCGGGCTTTCTTCTGGGCTTATCTTTCTGAAGCTTTGGACATTCATTTTTGTAATGACCAGGTTGTTTGCATTCAAAACAAACAACTTCCTTCTTTCCAGATCTTTTTGGTCCAGAGGACTCCTTGCGCTAATCTGGCTTCTTTCCAGAGCTTTGGACATTCATTTTTGTAATGACCAGGTTGTTTGCATTGAAAATTTTCCTTTTTGACATGCTTCACAAAGAGCATCTGAGTTGAACTTCAACTTAGGAAGTCCTCTGACCAAATTGAGTTTATTAATCTGAGATATACGTCTCATATTAATATGCCCCAATCTTCTGTGCCAGACCCATTGCTCATCATTAACAGACATAAGGCATTTAACATTTTGAACCTTAAGTTCTGAAAGATTGATTTTGTAAATGTTGTTCTTCCTCTTTCCATTAAATAGGATTGAGTCATCCTTCTGACTAACAGCTTTGTAACATTGTTGATTAAAGATTATGTCATAATCATTGTCACTTAATTGACTTATGGACAATAGATTATGCTTTAATCCTTCTATAAGTAAAACATTAGATATAGAGGGAAGGTTACCATTGCCAATAGTACCAGAGCCAATAATCTTGCCCTTCTGATTCCCTCCAAACTTTACTTCTCCTCCAGATTTAAGCTCCAGGCTTTGGAACATAAACCTTTCTCCCATCATGTGACATGAGCAGCCAGAGTCAAGGTACCATGACTGGCGTCTTGACTTTTCTGCTAAATACATCTGCAACAGGGTGTCGCTACTGCGAAAATCGGCGCCGGCTATGACAGAAGAGTCGCCACCGTGCGTTATTTATCCCAAAAGAGGGAAAGGAAATGCTTAGAGAAAACCCAACGCAAAGAGGGAAAGGAATAGTCATCGCAACCAAATCCTGGATTCGGGAGTCGGTTACGCAAGGGGAAGGTATTAGCACCCCTCACGTCCGTCGTACTCGACGGGATCCACGCTTGTTTTTCATCTAAAGGTATGTTTATCTATCTACTCTAAAAGGTCTGGTTTGAAAAGAAAAGAAAATAACTCGGCAAAGTATCGCACTTTATGCCTACGTATTCTCGTCTGGAACGAGAAATCAGAGTCAACGTAGTTCGCCTAACTACGGGTTATGGGGGAAGGTTCCTCGCCGAGATATCGCATCTCGTGCCTACGTACTTTCATACGGCATGAAAGATCAGAGCAAACGTAGTTCGGGCAACGGAAGACACAAGTTTGTCAGACAGTTTTTTATCTCCTTAAGAAAGGGTTTTCCAGATTAATGGTCCAAGAGGACAAAAACAGAGTTTGATTGTTTGTTTGAATCTTTTATGAAAGAACTGTTTTTTAGGATGTTCGCAATCTCCGTCGCACTAGAGGCTATGACCCAGGAGTGAATGCTTCGTATGTCACCCAAAGGGTACCACACTAAACATCCAGATTACTGGAGAGAGACCTTCCACTAACCTTTTCCCAGATAGGTTAAGGCTCGTAACGTACAACTTCAATTAACCTTATTACTGTATTTTTGAATTGTTTTGAGATGAGAATAGAAAGACGCCCTAAAACTATGGTTGAAAGGGAATCTACCTACTGTTATCATGCATGGTTTAGAAACCTAATGTCTGTCATAATTCCGTCTTGCCCAGAGGAAATCAGAGATCCTAGGGGAAAACAGCAAAAGAAAACAAGCAATAAACAGTAAATAGTAAAATGCATGCTATGCAACAGTACAAGCGAGGCAAGGGAGTCCTGCTCAACCTCAAACCTAAGAAAACAACAGGCAAGGGGAGACAAGCTCCACCTCAAACCTAAGGGTAGGAAACACAAGCAAACAGACAACACAGCAAAAGAAAAGCAGAGGAAGCAACCCAAGCAGCAGCAACAATCTTCTACAGACAACAACTTCAACCTTTAACAGCAGCTCTTGTCAGCATAGTTGAATTGACAACAAAGAGTCTTCATCTTCAAGCTAGCTCTATCTTCAAGCTTCCTCAATTTTTCATCTTCAAACTCTAGCAAGCTCTACAAGAAAATAAATCACCATTGAGATCAAGTTACAATGCTAGGAAACCTGATGAAGACCAAAGGAATTCATCAGGAACCAACATTAGAAAGAAAGTGCATCCTCAAAAGTTCTACTCATTAAGGCATGCCACTCATCCCTCCAAAGGAGAGATGTGGCTTCCTTAAGAGTACTTTGCATCATAGGATGAGGATAGAAGCAAACAATGCATTCTATTTTTGATGAAAGGAAAAGAACTAGTTCTAATGGCTCTTCCTAAAACCCTAATCCTATAAACTTCTAAAAAGCTCCTAAAAGAGAAAGAAAGCTCCAAACTAAGCTCCACAAGCCAATCCACAGCAGCTACAAGATGTCCAACACCTCCTCCAAAAAGGAAACCAGGCCCTTCAAGCTCTAAAGCCACCAACAAGATCAAACAAGGCAAGGCACCAAAGAAGGAACACCAAAGGCAACACCTATTTGTGAAATCTATCTAAAATAGAAAACTAAGTTGTAAAAATCTAAGAAATTTCCTAAGGGAACATTCATGTTTTAACATTCTAGGGTTCAAATATCAAAGCCTAAATCAACTGCTAGGTCCACTAAATAAATCCTAAGTTGAATTGTGTCAAGATAAACCATAAGTTGGGAAGGCTCTAAACATCTCACCTAAAACAGAACCTACAATTATTTAAAAAATCTAATAAAAATCCTAAGGGAGCATGCACATTTAACCTACAACATACTCAAAAATCAAATTCAGAAACCAAACCAAATGATCAAACCAAAATCAACAAGGCAGATAGGCAATTATGCAAAATTAAAGAAATAACATAAAAGAGAAAAATACAAATTAAATTGAAAAATGCATGAAAATACAATTTATTGATCCCATGAAATCACAAATTAAGAGAGGAACATGGAAATATTTTTAAAATATTTTTTGGTCAAAGATGAAATTATTATGATTTTTGGAATCAATATGCATTTAAAATAATACAAAAATGAAATAAAAGAAATTAAAAACCAGGAAAATGTCATGAGCGTTGGATGAATTGACAAGGTATGCAGATCCAAGGTCAGAGAGCATGTCCACGCAGGCATCCCAGTCACACGCTGACTGGGATTAATGAAACGATGCATTTTACATTTGGAGCCAAATCCTTAGTTCAAATCGTGACCATCAGATGATCCTACCAAGTCTTCTCAACAAACTAATCCAACAGCAATGCATCATCGTCCTCGTTCAAATCCTAAGATGGAGGGAAGCCAGGTGTGGTGGTCGGAGAAGACCTCCGATCGTCTTCTCCGGCGAGGTGGTGGTTACAGGCGACCAAACAACATCAAATCTTATATCAAATTCATCAGAATTTCACAAGGATCTCCAAAATCTCATCCACTTCCTCTAGATCTGGCTAGGTTTTGAAATTCGAAGGCAAACAAAAATGCTACCTCAACATTGATCACCACTAAACTCAAATCTAAAATCATAGGAATGATCCTCATGCTTCATACATTAATCTGGTCTATCCAATTCAACTTAATTCCTTATGACCAGATCAAGTCGTGCTCAAACAGAAATCACAAGTCACCTAAGTTTGTCTCTAATTGCTCAAAATTTTGTCCAGAAACGATCTATGCTTCAACTAGATCCTAACCACATGTTCATTTCTAAATAACTCATGCTAGAATCCATGGAAATTTGGAAAGTACATACCTGATGTAGATCCACTAACAGAGGTAGCTAGAGCTTGATTCTTGCTTCAAAACTCTCCAGAAACGATCAGTGTTGCAATAGAAAGATGTTATAAGCTTCAATTTGATTTGAATTGGCTTGAAAATGAAATCACGATTTCAACTTGCTCCCTTGCAATTCCAACTGCTATATCTAATTCCACCACGAAATGAGCTCCAACCTGAGTCTGAAATCATCAAATGACTTATATAGAGTGTGTCAATGGGCTTTAGAGGATCAATTGAAGCCCAATCCAGCAATTTCAATTTTTTGTTTTCTCTTCAAAATTTCCATGTGACAGTCGTGAATTTGGCCATGGAGCTTGCTCTAGAAGCTTCTAATCAATTGCACAATGCCTTGTGAATGAAATTTGACCCAAAGGACTGCTTGAAATCCCTTGGTAAGTGATTTGGTTATGTTACTTGCTTATGAAGAAACAAAATGATAACTTGTAAAATTCTGCCCCAAATAAAAAATCTACCAATGTCATTGTGTTTGAAATACTTTTTCCACTCAAAACGTGTACTTACTTGACATGTTTTGGTCACTTAACCATTAATTTGGATTTTTCAACTTTAATCCCTTTTAAAACCTTCTTTTTCAAGCCATTTCAAACCAAATCTTGATATGAGCCAAATCAATTCATCATGATTTCTTGGTTAGCCTAAAAACCACATTTTGAACAAGTTCCATGTTGAACAAAACTTCATTTGACAAGTGCAAGTTGGAGATTTTGACCTATGATTGAAAATGGCCTATAATCTCACTTTCCCAAAATACCCCTGGCTTGCAAACCTCATAACTTGAGTTCTACAAATCAGATGGAAGACTTCTAATACAATTTGGAAATCTAATATCATAAGGAACAACTTTCATGTTGGCCAAAAGTTCAGGTGAAACCTCCTTCTAGGTCAAAAATAGCTTTAAAGTCAGATGATTTTCACAGACAAATTTCAAAGACATCTGAGGACCTGTAACTTGTGTGGACCATAACATGAGTTCTATAAATCCCCTTGAGGACTTCTAGTACTCAAATTAAAGGTATTGAGATGCTATACAAGTTTCATGTTGGCCAAAGATCTATTTGAAACTTGTATCTTGACTTATGTGGTCTTGAAGTTAGGCACTAAATAGGGGATTTTACACTGAAACCCTAATTTAGCAACTTCCCACATTCTTGACTCTTCTTGACTTGATCTTGGCACAACACCACAAATGTCTCAGCATATCATTTCATGAACTCCATGAACTAAAAGTAGGCTTTTATACCCTTCAATTGCACAGTTGACCTAGGATTGACCCAGATGAAACCCTAATTGCTTGCACTTCAACTGTGGCTCTTGCATTTGACACAATGACTTGATTGAGCTCTCCCATGGCCCTCTAGGCATTCTATGAGCTTTATACCCATGCTCTACTCATATTCAAGACCTCACATCCCTCTTATGGTCTTCAATTGATCCTCAAGTTAGGAGAAAATCCACATGCAAGAATCTAAACCCTTAGACACTCAAACCACCTCCTGATGACCTTGATAACTTCTCAAGCTTGAATAAGACCTCTTGCTAGGCTCCTCTTAATAAGAATCACACTTGATCCCCTTCTATATGAATGATATCATGATATGCAAATGATATAACTATGCAAATGTTAATGCAATGAAACATAAACCAAGTAAGAAAAGAGGTTGGGCAAATTTTGGGGTGCAACAGCTGCCCCTATTCAAACGGCTTGGACCCGACTGAGTGAAAAGCGGCTGACTTTCAAACAATCGAGGTAGAAGACGGTTGAATACCAAGAAACCCGAAAATTTTCCAACCACAGAAATAAGCTACGAAAACTGCTTGGGCTGAACCCAGTTGTTACGGCAACAACTGATCAATCATCTGATAAAAACTTTTGATTTCAACATCAACCCCCTGTGTGGCGCCACAAGCATCGAATGAACTTTGCAAGAAACAACTCCGTCCACAACTAGATATGTTTCGTCAACACGAGGAGAGACTCTATCAACACAGGTACAACTCCGTCCACAACTGGACTAAATTCGTCAACACGAACAACAATCTCCGTCAATCACAGGTAACAATTCCATCAACACAGATAACGATCACTGTCAACACAGGTAACCATTCCGTCAACACGGATAATAATCACTGTCAACACAGGTAACAATTCCATCAACACGGATAACAATCACTGTCAACACAGGTAACAATTCCGTCAACACGGATAACAATCACTATCAACACAGGTAACAATTCCGTCAACACGGATAACAATCACTATCAACACAGGTAACAATTCCGTCAACACGGATAACAATCATTGTCAACACAGGTAACAATTCCGTCAACACGGATAACAATCACTGTCAACACAGGTAACAATTCCGTCAACACGGATAACGATCACTGTCAACACAAGTAACAATTCCGTCAACACGGATAACAATCATAGTCAACACAGGTAACAATTATGTCAACACGGATAATTTGCTAGAGTACTTTGTGATACCCGTTCATCCCCAGCGGAAAAACATCGGCGTTTTTCACAAACAAAACAGTAAAGAACAAGCATCAAGTACTGAATAACATGCTTTATTGACAACAGGCCTGTAAATAGGAAAAATTTTGTACATTGGATGCAACTCCTGAAAAGAGGAAGTTACGCACAAGCAAATACAAATATCACAGAAGTACAACGAAAATTTGTATACATGTCAGCAACGTGGTACAGACGAACACCATGAGCTGATCCTCCTATGACTCGCCTGACTCTGACGCTTTCCCGATACTCGATCTTCGGAAGAGATTGTTTTAGATATACGACCCTCAGGTACTCCCAAACCACTAAGCAACGCGGTATCAAACTCGGACCGCAATCATTTGCTTTTTCAAATCCCTAACTTTTGCATGAACCGCCCTGTGTGGGTTTTCAATTCACCGGGATACCCTTTTTTGCTGAAGTTGCCCTTTTCAGGTTTTCAACTTCGCGGGTGTACATTTTTTCAATTTTATCCCTAACTTTTGCCCGAACCTTTTATTATTTTTTTATGGTTCGCCGGGATGCCCCATTTTTGCATGGACTCTCTTTTTTCTGTCCATCGGGTCTCTTTAAGCAAAGTATTTTTTAACTGCGTCCGAGTTTACAGGGGATGTAAAATCCTCACCATCCATGGTGGATAACAATAAGGCTCCTCCAGAGAAAACCTTTCTAACGACATATGGACCTTCATAGTTGGGAGTCCATTTGCCCCTGTGATCTGATTGTGGTGGGAGAATCTTTTTCAGCACAAGATCGCCCGTCTGAAAGCTTTAAGGGCACACCTTCTTATCATAAGCTTTTTTTCATCCGGCTTTGATACAGCCAACCATATGCTAGAGAAGCCAATCTCTTCTCATCCATCAAACTGAGCTGATTCAGTCTATCTTTTACCCATTCCGCCTCATCAAGTTGGACATCGCGCAAAACCCTCAAAGAAGGAATCTCAACCTCCAATGGTAGGACTGCCTCCATACCATATACTAGTGAAAAAGGAGTTGCCTCGGTTGATGTGCGTACCGTCGTACGATAACCGTGCAAAGCAAAAGGCAACATCTCATGCCAGTCCTTGTAAGTCACAACCATCTTCTGAACAATCTTCTTTATGTTTTTATTGGCCGCTTCAACAGCACCATTCATCTTGGGCCAATAAGGAGAAGAGTTGTGATGTTCAATCTTGAAATTCTGGCACAATTCCTTCATCATCTTATTATTCAAATTCGAACCGTTGTCAGTGATAATCCGCTCCGGGATTCCACATCTGCAGATAATATCCTTCTTGATAAATCTGGCTACCACCTGCTTGGTAACATTAGCATACGATGTCGCTTCAACCCATTTGGTGAAGTAATCAATAGCTACCAAGATAAAACGATGTCCGTTGGATGCGGTGGGCTCAATTTTTCCAATCACATCAATTCCCCACATGGAAAAAGGCCAAGGTGATGACATAACATTCAGAGGGCTCGGAGGCACATGAATCTTGTCCTCATAAATCTGGCATTTATGACACCTCTTTGCAAACTTGAAACAATTTGTTTCCATCGTCAGCCAATAATACCCTGCTCGTAATAACTTTCTCGTCATTGCATGTTCGCCGGCATGCGTGCCAAATGTACCCTCGTGGATCTCTTCCATGAGTAACTTAGCCTCTTTCTCGTCCACGCACTGCAACAACACCAAATCATGGTTTCTCTTGTACAAAACACCATCCGGATTCAAATAGAAGTTGCCAGCCAATCTCCTATGAGTCTTCTGATCACGATTGGATGCCCCAGCCGGATACTCTTGGTTCTTCAGGAAATTCTGGATACCATCGGAATATTCCTCAATGGCGAATATGAAAGCGGGCCTATCAAGGCGAGAGATAACTATCCTGGGAGCCTCATTCCAGAAGTTAACTTTATACATTGAAGACAACGTCGCGAGAGCGTCTGCCATCTGATTTTCTGCTCGTGGTACATGGTGCAATTCCACCTTGTCAAAGAAAGGTAACAACCTCCTTGCATAATTGATATAAGGTATCAAATTGGGCTGACGAGTCTCCCACTCTCCCTTGATCTGGTTCACAACTAGAGCAGAGTCCCCGTACACATCAAGATTTTTAATTCTCAGATCAATGGCTTCTTCGAGACCCATAATGCATACTTCATATTCGACCTCATTGTTGGTAACTGGAAAGGTCAATCTGGCAGTGAATGGGATGTGCGACCCATGGGGAGTAGTAATGATTGCCCATATTCCACTTCCATATGAATTAACGGCACCGTCAAATATCAGTTGCCATTTGGAACCCAACTCTGGACCTTCATCAGGCAACGACTCTTCACAGTCCTTCATTTTTAAGTACATGATATCCTCGTCAGGAAAATCAAACCTCATCGGCTGGTAATCATCAATTGGCTGCTCAGCTAGGTACTCTGACAGAACGCTACCTTTAATAGCCTTTTGGG
>OZ012738.1:403360961-403416221 GCA_963859935.3 Lathyrus sativus | reverse complement strand
GACCAATCAACAATTGGCGGTACAACTAACAAGATTGGCTGAATTCATGGGGGTACCTCCCTTAGCCAGAAATCAAGCCGCAGTAGCGGATATCCCACGAGAAAACTTGGAAAATATGGTAGAAATCGACGTAGGAAACCAAGGAAGGATGGCCCCTCCTGTAGTCGAAATGCTTAGGGAAGAGCCTTTGCAAAATCAGCCCCGTGTCTTGGGAGAAAGAAACCCAGGAGTAGTGGTTGTGAATCGGAACCAAGACGCGGACAATGTAGTCCAGCAGGTTCGACGAAACAACGTGGCCGTTGATAATAATCTAGCAGCCATGGTCGAGAGAATTATGGCCAGAAATGGGTTAAACACTGGTTCACCAGGCCAGATTACACCTCACCCATAGTAGACTATATCCTTCAAGCGGAGTTACCCCCTAGGACGAAAGTACCCAAGTTCACTAAGTTTTCAGGAGATACGACGGAATCTACCGTCGAACATGTGGCTCGTTACCTAATCGAGGCTGGAGAGATAGTGAATGATAAAAGCCTTAGAATAAAATACTTCCCAAGTTCTCTTACTAAGAATGCCTTCACCTGGTTCACAATGCTTCCCCCTAACACGGTGTGTAATTGGATCCAGTTAGAGCGTTTGTTCCATGAACAGTTCTATATGGGCCAGACTAAAATTAGCTTAAAGGAACTCGTTAGTGTGAAGCGTAAGTTTTCTGAGCCAATAGAGGAATACCTTAATAGGTTCCGTTTGCTTAAAGCCAGATGCTTCACACAGGTCCCTGAACATGAGTTAGTCGAAATGGCCGCTGGGGGTCTCGACTACTCTATTAGGAAAAAGTTGGATACCCAGTATCTAAGGGACATGGCCCAACTAGCCGATCGAGTTCGGCAATTAGAAAGGCTCAAAGACGAAAAGGCTAAGTTTAATAAAAATAAAAAGGTAGCTTTTGTCGAATATAATGAGAATGTCGAAGGGCTGTGTGATGAGCCTGTGAGCTTCGACGATGGTAAGGTGGATCTTGCTGAACTTAAACAAGGACCACCTTACTTATGCAAAGTACTAGCCCCCCCCCCCCCCCCCCCACAAGGGAAGAGTTATGTCGAGTCTGAAAAGAATGATAGGTTCCCAAAGAAAACATATACTTTCAACATCACAAAATATGATGAAATCTTCGATTTGTTAGTTAAAGACGGACAAATGATAGTGCCTCCTGGCGCTAAAATGTTGTCCATAGAACAAAGGAAGAAAAGAGGGTTTTGTAAATACCATAATTTCCTGGGTCATAAAACGTCTCAATGTTTTCTTTTCAGGGACCTTGTTCAGAATGCGATCCAGGAAGGACGTCTAAAGTTTGGAGAGAAAGCTGGCGGCCAGATGAAGGTCGACACAAACCCTCTGCAAATGGCAGACGCAAATTATACAGAGCCAATCAAAGCTAATATGGTCGAAGTTACTGATGGCTACGACTTTTTAATCGACATAACAGAGATTACTGACAATCCCATGGACGAAGCTGTGATGGCGAAAGTTACCATGAGCTTCGGACAAAAGAACTTATGAGGAAATGGAAATTGATGACTGTGACCAAAAGGGTGAAACCAAAAGGCCAAATAATAAGAACAATCTGGGTTGGGAGATAGTGACCAAAGAAACTGCTGATGACTTCGTCAGAATTGATCGAGCCATTAAAAGCGTAGAGATAAGCCTGAAGAAACTTAATCTGGTCGAAGAGGTGGGAATTAACATGGTAGAAATCACCCAACATGAAGATGTAGCAGACAACGAGTCAAATTATCAGGGGGCATACACTAGGGAAGCATACCCAGAGCAGGAAGAATCGATCGTGGCTTTCCTTCACCGTTGCCAAGATAGAGGTTCTAGTGTGATGCTTTATCCTCGATGTAGCACCATATTCGACAAAAAGGCTGCACGAAAGCTAGAGGGAACACGAAGGCTAAGGCAAGATAATGAAAGACCCATATTCGACCCTCGAAGAGGCCTTCAACAAAGATCTGACCCCGCATAAGGCCTCCTACAAATAAACCCATTAGTTTTAAGCCCAATGCTGAGGCTACTGATGGAAAGTGGACGAAGCCCAATGAGAGTAGGCAGCAAGGGCAGAAGAGGTGGAAGAATTTCGAAGTACAACAAAGATCTTCGTTAAGCTATCGGAAAGAGTTTCAGTCTTCAAAGGCTGCCCATGTATCAGAAAATTACAAGGGGAAAAATCCCATGTCTCAATCTCAATGGAGACGAGAACAGAGAAAAAGAAAAGCACTAAGGGAAGGTGAATAAAAGGACCAACCATAATCCAGTACCAACGTCCCCGTCGAACATGAGGGACGAACGAAAATGTTTGGGAAGACACCTATAGGAAGAATGTTGTTTCCGACATAGGTCGAAGAGCAGAGGAAATCGATCGATGATGAAATGACCGATAATTTTGATGAAGACTCTGACGATACTTTGGATATTTTGGTCAACGTAGTATCAGTAATGCCTAGGGAATTTGACAGGATTTTTCTGTGGTTGAAAACTCGGACACCTATACGGACTGGGAAATGACGGCTCATAAGCCGGTATGTTACTATGTGATGAACAATGGTTGCGTCGAAGAGAAAAACGCATTCTTTGAACGGCCAACGGAGGCGATGAAAAATCATCTGAAGCCTCTTTATATTACGACACAAATAGAGAAGGTCCCAGTTAACAAAATCTTGGTGGATTGCGGCGCTACAGTGAACCTAATGCCGCATTTTCTGTTGAAAAAGATTGGAAAAAATGAGATAGACACCAAGCCACACAACATGGTGTTATCAAACTATGAAGGTAAAGTGGGTTCGACCATGGGGGTCATTCAAGTGAATGTCACGGTCGGAACCATTACCCGCCCAACTGTCTTCATGGTGGTAGAGACCACTGCCAACTGTAATCTATTACTTGGAAGAGAATGGATCCATGGAGTGGGGGAAGTGCCATCTTCGATGCATCAAAGGATCGCCATCTGGAGATCAGATGGCATTGTCAAAAACATTGAAGCAGATCAGGGATATTTCAAAGCACCTATAAACCATATTGATAGAGGACAGTTCGACAAACATTTGGCCAGTATAGGCCCATGTGAACCTGCAGATTTTGACTTTACACCTAATGACGAAGTGTATTGCTCACTGTATCTGCATCCCGTCGAAGGTTTCCGATGGGACAAGGAAGTTCCAGGTGAAAGGCTACCATACCTTGGCGAACTTCCCATAGACCCCACTGGCTGGGGGAGTGAGTTTAATGATGATGACTGAAGCCATAGCGCTTCAAAGGATTTCGGCCTACGTGGCCGAACTAAGCTACAAACGGCCTTGGAGGCCGCTAATAACAAAATGACTGAGAGAGCCAACGAAGAACCTGAATGAATAGGTTCGAATGGGCATTTCGACCCCAAGTCTCCCGAAGAGATTCAATATGAAGGGCAAAGACTCGATGCCATCTATGATGATGAGCCTTTGGGTTTTGAAAAAGATCCATTGGCCAACGATGTTAAAATGCTGGCGCAAGATCCATTGGAGGAGGTTGACCTGGGAGATGGAGTGATCAAAAGGACAACTTATATCAGCGCCAACCTCGACCCCCAACTTAGGGTCGAAACCATCCAGTTGCTGCGAGAGTACATGGATTGTTTTGCTTGGGACTACGACGAGATGTCAGGTCTAAAGAGAGATCTAGTCGAGCATAGGCTACCAATCAAGCCTGGCAAAAAACCAGTCAAACAGAACCCAAGACGTTTCGCCCCTGAAATACTCTCAAAGATAAAGGAAGAAATCGAAGACTTCTCCGATGCAAGTTCATCCGTACGACCAGGTATGTCGAATGGTTAGAAAATATTGTACCGGTCATTAAGAAAAATGGATCTTTAAGAGTCTGTATAGACTTTAGGGATTTAAATTCAGCAACCCCTAAAGATGAGTATTTGATGCCAGTGGCAGAAATGCTAGTCGATTCAGCCGTTGGCCATGAGTACCTTAGCATGCTGGATGGATATTCTGGTTACAACCAGATTTTTATTGCTGAGGATGACGTTCCTAAAACGGCGTTCTGTTGCCCAGGGGACTTAGGCACTTACGAATGGGTAGTGATGCCTTTTGGCCTAAAAAATGCTGGGGCAACGTACCAGCGGGCGATGAACTCGATTTTTCATGATTACATTGAGTCCTTTATGCAAATATACATTGATGACATTGTGATAAAATCTGTGTCAGGAAAAGCTCATGTAGAACATCTGCGCAAGTGCTTCATGAGAATGAGGAAGTTTGGCCTCAAGATGAATCCCCTCAAGTGTGCATTTTGCATACAAGCAGGAGATTTTCTGGGTTTCGTGGTCCACAAGAAAGGGATCGAAATCAACCAAAACAAGACAAAGGCCATCATGGAAGCAAAAGCGCCATCCAACAAAAAGGAACTTCAATCCTTGTTAGGCAAAATAAAATTCCTAAGAAGGTTCATATCAAACCTCAGTGGAAAAACGCAAGCCTTCTTACCATTGCTTCGAGCCACCAAGGAGAAATTCGAATGGACGAAAGATCAGCAAGAAGCTTTCGACAAGATCAAAGACTACTTGACTCATCCTCCAGTCCTTTCGCCTCCATGTCGAAATAAAAGCATGAGACTGTACATAGCAGCGTCAGATAAAACTATGGGGAGCATGCTTGCTCAAGAGGACGGGAGTGGCGTCGAAAGAGCCATTTACTACCTTAGCAGAGTTTTAAATGATGCATAAACTAGGTATAGCGAGATAGAGAAATTATGCTTATGTTTGTATTTCTCATGTATGAAGTTGAAGCAATATATAAAACCAGTTGATGTTTATGTTTCGTCACATTTTGATATTATTAAGCATATGTTGTCCAAACCTATTTTGCATAGTCGAATTGGTAAATGGGCATTAGCATTAACTGAGTACTCACTAACATATAAACCGTTGAAAGCGGTCAAAGGTCAAATAGTGGCGGACTTCATTGTCGGCCACTCCATAAATGAAAGTACCTTGAACATTGTTGAGCTAGAGCCTTGGAAGCTATACTTCGACGGGTCTAGTCACAAGAACGGGATAGACATAGGTTTGCTGATCATTTCGCCTGACAAAATTCCAACAAAATTCAAGTATAGAGTCGAAGGCCTATGTTCCAACAATGAAGCTGAATACGAAGCTTTAATTGCCGGACTTGAGATTTTGTTAGAATTGGGGGCAACCCAAGTCGAAATAATGGGAGATTTAGAGTTGGTTGTAAAACAGCTAACAAAGGAGTACAAGTGCGTTAAAGAAAATCTCATTATGTATTTCGTGATAGCCAACAAGCTACTCAAAAAATTTGAAGTCTGCACTATTCGACATATACCACGATTACAGAATCAGATAGCCAACGGTCTGGCGCAAGTTGCCTCAGGATACAGGGTCTCGAAGGAAAACTTGCAAGAAGCAATTGAGGCCAGAGGTAAGGTTGTGTCCGTAGGTTTGAGACCGTCAGACTTGGAAGTTACAAAATTTGGCTACGCTGACGAGGAAACCTTTGAGATTTTTACAGTCGAAGGCCTGACAGACAAAGATTGGAGAAAATTGGTCGAGTACCTTCAGAACCCTTTAGCAACCACAGAACGAAAGATAAAATACCAAGCACTAAGCTATACCCTTTTGGGGAATGAGTTATTTAAGAAAACCTCTGAGGGAGTTTTACTTAAATGCCTCAGTGAATCTGAAGCATACTTGGCGTTGTCTTCAGTCCACGGTGGGACATGTGGAGCACACCAAGTAGGCCATAAGATGAAATGGCTGCTATTTCGCCAGGGGATGTACTGGCCCATGATGCTGAAAGATTGCATTGAGTTCGCCAAAGGTTACCAGGAATGTCAAGTCCACGCTTGCATACAACATGTCCCAGCAAGCGAGTTACACTCCATAGTCAAGCCATGGCCATTCAGAGGTTGGGCTTTAGACCTGATAGGAGAGATTCGACCTGCGTCTTCCAAAACCAGAAGTATATTTTGGTAGGGATAGACTATTTTCCCAAGTGGATCGAAGTTATACCTCTACCAAAAGTAGACCAAGAGGATGTCATCGAGTTCATTCAGAGGTATATCATTTACAGATTTGGGCTACCAGAAATAATAACGACAGACCAAGGGTCAGTGTTTACAGGTAGAAAGATGCAGGAGTTCGCCAAAGAAATGGGATTCAAACTCCTTACCTCGACACCTTATTACGCCCAGGCCAATGGCCAAGTCGAAGCGGCAAACAAAGTTATAATTGGCATGATAAAGAAACAGATTAGAAGCAAGCCTAGGAATTGGCATAAGACGTTGGATCAAGTCCTATGGGCATGTCGAACATCCCCGAAGGAAGCAACCAACACTTCCCCTTATCGACTCACCTTCGGCCATGACGCAGTGTTGCCAATTGAGATACACATACAGTTGGTCAGAATTCAAAGACATCATGAAATCCCTCGAGAGATTTATTGGGACATGATGCTTGATGAGTTAGTTGATTTAGACGAAGAAAGATTAAAAGCTCTAGAACTCTTGAGAAGAAAAAAGAAAAGAGTGGAGAAATCATATAACAAGAAGGTCAAAGCAAAGGCTTTCCTGGTCGGAGATTTAGTGTGGAGGGTAATTCTGCCTATGGATCGAAAGGTTAGGTCTTTAGGCAAGTGGTCCCCAAAGTGGGAAGGACCATTACAGGTAAAGTGTTCTTTAATGGGGCATATGAAGTGACAGAGTTGAGTAAAGACGAGAGAATATTAAAAGTAAATGGCAAATATTTAAATAAATATAAGCCTGCACTTCAAGAGGTAAAAATATCAGCAGAGTAATAGTCAAATATAAAACGAAGCCATAAATGGTAGTTAGCAAAATGCGCCAAAATGGCTCAGTATCTTACAAACAAAGTTAAATGGCTTACAAAGGCCAGTACAATCTGCTCTATTACAAAGTTCAAATAAATCAAAAAGGAATATTTGCCTTCATCTTAAGGTAGTTCGACTTTTGAAGTTCAAGGCGGCTCTGGCATTGAGTTTTGTCTGCCCTCAGCCGGGCAACTTCAGATTCCAAACGACGGGCATTCTCAGCGTAGGTAACGGCATGTTCAAGTTCATCTGTTAGGGAAGAATCATCGAAGGAAGATAGTTCAGTGTTCTTCTTCTTGGCTTTCTCTATCTTACTACGAAGTTTCTTTATCTTGCGCTCCCAGCATGCAATGTTTGCCTCATTAGTAAGGATCTCTTGCTTATTTTTCTCCCTCGTCTCCTCCAACGCGGCGATCCTCTCTTCAGAGTCGACAACAGCACTCCAAGCGGCAGCTTTACTGCCAGCCTTCGTCTCAATGTCACCCTCAATCTGGGGCAATAATCGGAAGTCTTTATAAACCTGGTCAATCAGGGTACCAACGTCTTGAATAACATTCGCGACTTTAGGAGTAAGGGATTTAATATCCACTTGTTGAAGAAGAGCTTTGAGGGGAAGATGGCTGGCTGGGCCCATCTGTAGGAGGGTGAAAAGATCCCCTTTGAAAATATTTTTCTTAACCTTATCGAGGGCACTGTCAGCTGGCTGCTTCGAGGTTTTCCCTTCAGATGTCGAGGTACTGGGAGTACGGCTAGAAGAATGACTTCACCTGCTCAACAAAAGCCTGATGTATTGTTGAGGGTTAGAAACCTTCAACGCATCCAGTTCGGCGGAGGTAAGTTGAGTTTCGCCTTGGAAGGGGTTTGTTGGAGTATCCTTGGGGGTAGAAGAAATAGGAGTCTTGGTCACTTCAGCAATTGGGGTTTTTTTTACAGGAATTCCCACAGTTGGAGGAGCCAAAAGGGGCCTGACAACAGCAAGTTGCCATGGCTTTTAGGATCTTTCAATTTGTTCGCACCTTCGCCCAGGGCCTCATAAAGACTGGCCAGAATCATCTCACTTAGGCAAATGCCTCTCTTCAGGTGCAGTTGGTTAGCCAGAACCAGATATTTTTGCGCCACCTGCAAGGACTTTGTACAAAATACACAACGAGATAGCCATATGGCCAGAAAGGCTATATGTTCCTCGTCGTCAACTGAGGTGCTAGTTTTATTATGATAATGTTGGACAAAAGCTGTGTAAGTATGTTTGGTATTGGCGAAACCAATGGTGTCGTGGCTATCAATCTCAGGATCATAAACGAGGCCGTAGGGTTTCAGGCCTACAATGGCAGCTACATCAAGTAACGTGTGTGTCATCATCCCACAAGGGAGGTGGAAAGTATTGTGAGTTCTATCCTAGAAAAATAAGGAGGAAGCCAACATGAGGGGGCAGTAAGTAGGGCCTACCTTCAACATCATTATCAGATCATAAATTCCAGTGTCCTTCCAATCTTGGGTTTTTACTTTCTCTATTTTTTCCAGCCAATTGAGGTAAAGCTCAGAATCCTTAAATTAGGGGGTAGTCCTAAATAACCTGGCCCCATCATGAAGATATTTGAGATCTACGTCGAAGAGGGTTAGGCTATCAGTGCCTTCAGCGGGGATTTTACTGGAATCTTTTTGCCCTAAGGGTTTAGTAACTCTGTAGGAGGGGAAGAAGTCTTTAGTGGAGGAATAGTCAAGACCTAGAGGGGGTAAAGGGACACACATGGCCATAGGTTTACCTGCAACAGTAATGGGAATGATTACATGCAATTCATAAATGTGGTGTTTCTCTTCTGTCAAGGGTTCGCGGATGAACTGTTGGTTCTTCACTACTTGGGGACCGCTCAAGCTGGCAAAGGGAGGAAGAGTTGATGCAGAGGTTTGTTCTTTGAGTTGCATTTTCTTCTTTTGATGATCAGCCATTTTTGAAGGAAGTAAAAGTTTATTGGTTGGGAAGCAGAAGATTAGAGGAAGAAAAAGCAAGGATGTTGTTAAGAGTTAGAGGAGTTGGAAAAATGAAAATATCAGAGGAGAATTACTTATATAGTGTATGGAAGATTGGAAGTTTTCATCATTAAGGGGCTAGAGTTAGTGGGCCACGTATGCGCTTGGATGTAGGATGGCAGAGGTAGCAGTTGCAATTCACGTCCCCGAGGTGTAAAAGGTGATGATGGCCCACGATTTTGGTGATTCCCGAGAAAATCGCCATGATGAAAGTGACGTCAGAAACGTGCATCAAGGTTGCAGAACAGTACCTTGCGTGTTCCTATCTATTCTTCTTGCTTCTCTTTCATTGCCTTTCATCTTCCCAGACTTGTATTGGTTGAAAGAATATCAGACGACACGTATGAGGACAAGCGGCATTGAAGGTCAGACGTTGTCAAAAAATGTGCTTTTCCACATTCAAAGTCGAAAAGACATTTTTGGGGGGCAATTTGTTAGCTCCTAAATTCGACGCCTCATGTAGAAGAAAGGAATCCAAGATAAATGGCTAAGGGTAATATGAGAACGAAGGATTGGTCGAAAGAGGTAAAGCAACCAGAAGAAGAAGTCGAAGAACTCACCCAGAAGCCAGAATTTCGACCGCTTGCTGTTATGGATGGTTCGTCGAAGGATTTGAAATTCAAAAATTGGAGGGAACGATTTTGCTTAAGAAAGACACGTGGCACCTTATGAGCAGTAGATCCATGCATTTGTGACAAGTGGCGAGAGGAGGTGATGTTGGAGGTTACTAGAGGTTATTTTTTACTACTATAAATAGGATGTCTTAGACATAGCCAAAGTGTGTTGTAATTTACTATTGTACAAATTACTCTTAGAATTATTCCAAGTATCCGAGCATAGAGAAAGCGAGTATTATAGAGAATGTACGTGATGTAAACACACCATCTTTTAACTTAATGAAATTTACTTTATTTTGCTTTAAACTTTACAAAGTTTTTTATTGTCTTTGCACCTTTTTCTTCCTTGTTATCTTCCTTTCTCTTCCTTTCCCTTCTTTTCTTATGCAATTCTCTTCTTTTCGTCCTCAGTCTAACTTCACCTCTCTAAACAAACTTTCTCCTTTATTTTATTGAAAGCTTTATTTTATCTTTAAGTTATTCCGTAGTCGAATAGGTGTTTCTTTAAGATTCCTTTACCCCAATATTGTTCGAGTGTGGAACTTAGATAGACTTTCAAAACAAAAAGCCTTTTAGCACATGTCCTAGGATCAATCTGATCGATCCTGTGAGTCACCAAAGTTAGATTTGGAAGATCAGCGGTTGTTTTCCTATTTTCAAGGGAAACACATGCATACTAAAACCACTACCTTCGGAAAATAAAAGTGAACCAATTAAAAACATAATATAACACCTAGTTTTTATTATTTTCCTTTCTTCGATCGAATTATCATCTAATGATAAACTGTTGTAATATGTCATAAGGCGCGGAAGTAAGATACCTTGGTTTACCGGGTTATCATCCAACAAGTTAACACCCAAAATATCCTCGCAAATTGAATTCATGAAGTTGGTTTTTCCATTGACTGCCTTACCCTCAATAGGCACCCCCGATAACATGCACATCTCCTCAAATAGTATGGTACATTCACCGGTTAGAAAAAAAGAAAGTGTATGTCTCGAGATGTCATCTTTCTTGTAAAACTAGTATAAACTTAGCATCAAATGAGTAAGACATGATTTTGCTAACATGTCCAAAACCGACGAGTTCAATATAAGGTTCAAGCAAAACTTTAGGGGTAACATATTCGTGTTTACGAATACAAAACTTAGATGGATCCTACAAAAAAATTGTAAATTTATTTTTTTATAATATATTAGAAGAAATATAAACTATAGTAGTGAATTAAATACTTACATAAGTCTCAATGTTAGCGACAGTTCCTCTGTGCATTTCACCCATTGTCATAGAGTTATTTTAGACACTTACAAATGAGATTATCTGAGAGAATGTGAGAGTAGTATTTTTTACTGATAATGAAAATGAACTGATTTTATGTGTATTTATAAGGAATTAGTGATAGCTTGAGTAGTTTTAAGTGTTTAATATGATCCATGCATGCAACACTGGTGGCGCCATGTCAATTGGCGACCATATTCATTTTCTCAAAGAGTTACCTATTGGGTTGGTGACATAATAGGTTAGCTAGGGTTTGTAGGTTGATCAAGCTACATGGTGTCAGTGTGGCAACAGTCTCATGCTATGTCGTATCTCACAGGCTTTGCAGATGTGTATGCAGCTAGCACATGGCTAGGTAGTAGCGCTAGTTGGATTGGCGACAACTATTAATTATTGCTAGAAGTCTCCAAATAACTTGGCAAGTGTAATGAATGTTGCATGAATATTAAAGTTGCATGATCATTCTCATATCAACCTAAACCAACACCAAATCATTCTCATACCAAGATACTCGAGCTATTACATCTCCACTAAGATATATTATTGATGCTCACAACAATGGAGAGCCATGTGTCTCTAATGCATATGAGTTTGGGTTTCAAAACACCGATGTTGTCCGATTTACAATCAATAGAAATTCAAGTTTCTTGCATTTAAAAAATTGAATATAATCAAAACTAGGATTCGGTCCTCTATCGCAGATTATATATCAAAATCTGGTTTTTTTAAAACAGCCACATTAAATTTTATCTGCTTAAGGTTTGAGACAGTAAAGATGTTCAAAATATGTTTGTTAGTCACGAACATTATGGCTTCAACTATATTAAGTTGTATACTTTACTCCAACAAACTCTTCCATCTCAACAATTTCATATAATTGATAAATCTGAACCTTCATCTATATATTTAGATGAAGTTGAAGACATATATTCAGATGAAGCTGAAGATGTGGATGTAGATGAAGCTGAATCAGAAGTCGATGTTTTTGATGATGAAGAAGAAGAAATTGAGATTCAAGTCAATTATTTGTTGAACACTAACGATGAAAATGACGATCATCAAGCATTGTTTTCTCTAAGTCATGTATATTATCCCCCCAGCATATGGAAAACTTGAACTTGGATGACAATGAGCCATCTTCTGATATTTTTTACAACCCATATATGCGGTCAGAGGGTGAGTTAAAAGTGGGAGACTGTTTCCGCACTAAATAAGATTGTCTACAAACTATCAAACAATTTCACATGGAAAACTCTGCTGATTATATCATAGATCGCACAAATGTGAGAAGGTATATAATTCTTTGTCATAATGTGATTTGAATGTTTTGACTGGCAGTGTCTTACAGGAAGAGGAGTGATTCATGGGAGATAAGTTTTATACATTCACCTCATACTTGCACTGCCACTAATATTTTAGAGGATCACCATAAATTAAACTTTGAACTGATATGTAAGCACATTTTCCTCTTGTTAGAAAATACTCTTCAATGAAGATGAGTATAATAATCTCTCATATTGTTATACGATATAATTATACTCCCTTTTACAAGAATGTGTGAATTGCAAGAACAAAGGTTGTTGAAAGAGTATTCAGAAATTGGGAGGATCCGTACAAGAATCTCAGAGCACACATTGCTCCACAACTCAACCTCTGTTTAATTTTTGACATACATGCATCTATTGAGAGTGCATACAATAATCCTGAGAATGAATGGGATAATACTCCTTCTAGTCATGTCTACTGCATTAGAAAAATCACATAAATTTTCATGCGGGAAATCAAAGACAAGAACCTTCGAAAAAAAGTTGTGAGTGCATGGTATGATTTAACTCAACCCTCGTTCCTATACTACCGGGATGAAAATAGATTTTCAAATGTGAATTCATTAAGGTGGGTGGATAACATTCCATTTGAGAAGTAGACAATGGCATTTGATGAAGGTCGCTGATTGGGCCACATGACAACAAACCTTGTTGAATCCATGAACAACATCTTCAAAGGTATTAGAAACCTACCAATAATTGTGTTGTAAGAGCAACATATTTTAGGTTGGTATCACTTTTCGCAACCAGATGCGAAAAATGAGTTTGGTGTTATGGCTAGGGAAATTATTCAGTGAAAGTTGCATGAAAGTAATGAAGGAAGAAACTCTCAAAGCTAGAACACATTTCATTACAATCTTTGACCGTATGTATTACTCCCATGTCATTGAGACATGTGCATATGCTCGCCAAGATGCTTTCAAACATTTATTCGATGTTTAAAAATTCATAAAATTTTTAATATGTACAAAAATAGCTTCCCAATGGTAGCATTGAAAGATTATTGGCTTGCATATCAATGGGACATAATTTGGCACAACAAAAACATGTGCCGGAAGAAAAAGGGCTGCCCCAACAACACACGATTTAGAACAAAAATGGATATGATTGATAAAATGGTAAATTTATGTGGTTTATACCGTCAACTTGGACACAATCGAACAAATTGTCTCAATGTTGAAGCAAATTTTGCATGAACATTTATTTATTTATTTTTTAATTTTCGTAACCTTGTTATATATATATATATATATATATATATATATATATATATATATATATATATATATATATATATATATATATATATATATATATATATATATATATATATATATATATATATATATATATATATATATATATATATATATATATATATATATATATATATATATATATATATCTTACAACATAAATAACATAAACTCCCCTAAACACCACTAAAAAAACAATTTCTGCACACGAACAACACACGATATAACATACAAAAATAAATACGCATAAAATAACAACACAAATAACAGATAAAAAAGACTTAACAACACAACATATCTTAGAGATTACAACAACCAAAGCAATGTCATCTGCTGCATACATCATACCCCTAACACCATCGTCATCTATAACTCGCACCCACATATGTTGTGTAACATTATTGTCATATGCAATTGAGATGTACGAAACAAGTCTCTCGATACATATAATTCTTTTCCCATCATTAATCTCTTCGTCTAACCAACTTTTCAAACTCCTTTCAAGATGCTCGAAACTTTGGATGTTCCAAAAAATCATTTTCATCGGAGGTTTCGTTGCGGAATAACATACATGCTCATATCTTTTAACAATCATGATAGAGCAATTGATGAAAATGAAACAAGAATTTGAAATAAAGTGTGAAGTTAAATAAATTGTAGGAGACACCTCTATTTATTCTAAAAAATTCACAATATATACTAGTGTTAGACCAATTAGCACCTCTTTTTCCAATTTGTACATTGGCGCCAATTGGGTTGGCAACACCATGTACAATCGCCAATCCAATTGGCACCTCCATTAGAAAATATTGAGGTGTCGCCAATTCGCTTGACAACAACACTTCATCACAATTTTTTTGGTTTGAAAGTGGGGTACTTTGGAAATTTTTTTGAAATCTAGATTACTGTGGGAATAAATGTGAAAAAATTAGTTATTTGGGTAAAAAATTCAACAAAACAAAAAATTTTATGGAAAAATAAAAATCAATAGGTTGCCTTAAAATCAATTTTATTGTATAATTTTTTTTTTGCACCATCATACTTCAGAAAAATTGCAAATGATTCCTTTAGATGATCAAAGATAACTTTGATAACATTAATGATTATGCATGAGAATTTAAATGAGTTTTATTTAATGAAGTGTTATTAATTGAGTAAGAGTACCAAAGCAAATACGAAAATAATCTACTATGGAGAAAACAACCAAAATAAAGTACATTGGAATTAGTTCATGCGAGATGTAGTTTGAGTTTATGTTTCTCCTAATTCACTAAATTTCTATGGCAAAAAAATTATTACAATGGTTAAAACGGTTACTTTGAAGTCAAACATTGTTATATAAGAGCAATAAAAATATTTGTATTTAAAAATTTAACTTTCGACCAATTTTTTTTTACAGAATTGTGACATAATAAAGAAATGACTCATCCTCCAAGCCGCATTGAGAGCACAAGGTTAGGTAATCATGTTACATTGATGAAGAAAATAATGAGTATGCACAAAGTTGTGATAATTGAGTCAAAACAGAATTCATAATTGTTGCACCCCAAAATTTGACCAACATTCCTTTACCTAGCTTGTGTTGCATCTCATTCACATTAGCATTATCACTTGCATTTCATTGACATGTGTGCAGGAGATCAAGAGGTGACTACCAATCAAGAGCTGTACAACACTATGAAGATGGCCAAGAGGGTTATTCAAATGTTCAAGGGTTGATACCTTTGTCAGAAAAGTTAAGAGATTCTCAGAGAGATTGGTTGAAACCAAAGGTTGTGTGCCTCCCAACTTGAGAGGTGTGGGAGTCCTTAGATGATTCTGAAGCCATGAATGTGAACTTGAAGCTTTGGGAGAGCTTATAGGATGTCTTGAAAGCCATCATGAAGCCTAGAGAGGTCATTGTACAAGTTCAAGAAGACACAGCCATGAGTGGTGTAATTAGGGTTTTGACTGGGTCAACCCTAGGTCAACTGATGATTTGGAGAAGGTTGAGACTTAATCCAAGAGCCATGTGATCATGGATTGATACATTGAGATGCTATAAGGATTATTCCAAGGTCAACTCATCATGATTGAAGAGTTTGAGAAGTTTTAAGCTAGGGTTTCTAAGGCTTGACAGTGTAAAATCCCCTAGTTTGACCCCTATCTTCAAGGCAGTTTAGCTCAAGATGTGATTGTCATCTCATCTTGACCCCAACATTAATATTGTAGAGCTTTTTATTATATTTAATTTGAGTACTAGAAGTCCTTGATAGGATTTGTGGAGCTCAAGATATGACTTTGACAAGTTACAGGTCATCTGAGGTATGTGAATCTGGGGCCTTGAAAGATACCCAACTTGCATCCAACTTTTGCCCAAGAAGGATGATTCCTATTAACTTTTGGTCAACATGAATGTTGTCCCTCATCTTCCTAGCTTTCTAGAGAGTACTAGAAGTCCTTGATAGGACTTGTAGAACTCAAGTTATGGCTTTGACAAGTCAAGGGCATTTTGGTCATTTGGGTATTATAGGTCATTTCAAGCATAAGGTCATAACTCCTATTTCCAAGCTTCAAATGGAAAAATCTTCAACATCAAACTTGCTTAAAGTGATGTTTTAAGGCTAGTAAGGAGGTCATGAGGTGTTGAAAAGGCTTGTAGCAAAAAGTGATAAAAATGACCTAAAATGGAGGCATAAGTTAAATGAGTTCAAGTTGGAAATTGGGAATTCCAAGTTACACATCCAAACCATGGCATATAATAGGTCATTTTGACTCTAAAAGACATTATAAAAACAATGGTTCAGCCACAATTTTGATTTGAAGTTTAGATCATGGGGTTGCTTTGGAAATTGGTTGCTTGCATAATAAGGTTCAAATGCAAAACACAAGGAAAGGTAATGTACAAGCTAGTTATGCATCTCAACACATCCTATATCTCATTTAAGGAGAATTTCAAGTCAGTTACAAGGGCTGCAAGGGCTATGGCATGAGATGGCATGTGAGATGAATGAATCCATAAACTCATGACATGAGAATTCCAATTTCTCATTGGATGATTCCAGATGGTTCTAGATGAGTCTAAACCATTCTATATAATGTATAGAACTTGCTCAGATGCAAGGTTGGTGTGAGATTTGAGAGAAGAGAGAGATAGCCATTTCACTTGCTTCCATTGCAAGTTGAAATCGAATTCCATGTTCTGAACCGTTTCCATTCCTTCTTTCAATCTAAACACATTCCTCTAATCATATTGAAGCTGTGCAGACCAAATTGGAGGCAAAACCATGAAGAATTGAAGAATTGGCATTTGGATTTTCAAGGTTGCAAGTTATAATCGAATTCTGAGATTCAAGCATTCTCCATCAAATCTTTTGCAAACAGTAGCAAGATCATCACTCAAGGAAGGGTTCTGAAGAGTTTGAAGGCTTGCAGTGAAGGTTTACTCCATCTGTTAATCAAGATTCAACAGGTTAGTAACTTTTCTTCTACACCATGATTTAGGCATGATTAGCAAGAATTGTTAGGTTAGAACGGTTAGAGGCCAATAGGAGATGGATTCTGAAGAGTTTGAGAGCAATTGGTGAAGTTTCAGTTGGTGTCACCATTTTTGTTTTCACCAAGAAATCGAGTTATGGTGAGCTATAGCATGAATTAGATGTCAAGATTTGATCAGTGTGAAGTGGTGATCACTCTGAGGTAATGAATTGCAAGAATGGTTGAAGTTGAGGTCTGAGCTTATCTTTGATCTTGGATCGGGTTTGAAGATTTAGGATGATTCAATTGATTTCAAGGCCATGGCTGTGATCAGCATGAAATTCTAGACAGATTAGGGTTTGGAATTTTAATTTTCCATAGAGATTTAAGGTGATACGAGTTTGGTGAAGAGAGAGCTTGAAGCTCTGCTTCCATGGATTCTTCACTATGAACCCTAGCTGGAGGAAGAAGATAAGGAGATGGCCATTGGATCATGCGCATACTTGTTGACTGGAGGGAGATCTCATGGCTGAGATTCAATTTCATTTGGAGAGGGAAGTCTGAAGACACCCCAAAACGCATCGTTTCATTAAAAGGGGGATTAGGCTGGATTGATATTCATACCCCCATTCGTGGCCCATGGTTGTTTTGAACTGGATTTTGTTACTTTTCACACCGTATCCTTTTCTTTTTCTTTATATTTTGTTAATTGATTTTCTGATGTTAACTGGGTCTAGCGTGTTCACTATCCCCACCCCCATTTTTGAGCCCATTCATAAATTGAACTGAATATACTTGCTATCTGCACCCAATATTTCTCATTTTAATTTCTTTTTCTCCATTTTATGTTAATTTTTGAAAAACCATAATAAATAGAAAATTAACGATTTTTGCATGGGGATTTTTTCTCCCATTTCATGATAATGTCTAGAAAATTATGAAATCAAAATATTTGCATTTCATGCACTTTTAATATTTTTTGTGTATTTTCTCTTTTAATAGCTTTTTAATTCTTTTATGTTGATGCATAGATTTGTAGAATTTTGTTTAGCTAGTTCCCTATGAATTTTTAGGCCATTCTTTTTAGGATAGTTAGATTAGGACTTTAGCTCCCCTCTGGATTTATTCCATAATTTTGTGATCAATTTTTGATTAGTTTTGCTTAGATGACTTTAGGTTGTGTAGAATTAGGTCAATCCTTAACATAGGTCCACAATAACACTAGAATTTTGGGTTTCTAGGTCAAGTTAGCTATTGGGACATATAGGGTATTGAGGGTAGGTATCTAGGATCCCCTAGAAATTATATTAGGGTTTAACATAATGGTATACTATTTTTAATTGATTTTTTTAATTGATGATTGTTTGTGTTGCCCTTGTGGGCTTGCATTCTTGTTTGCTTTGCTTTGTGGTTTGTTGCTTGGATTGGAGAGCTTGGTTTCACTTTGAGGAGCATTGAGGAGCATAGTAGAAGACTTGAGGATTGAGGAGCTTGAGAGCTTGAGAATCTTGTTTGTTTTGTTGTTGTTTTAGGGTTAGGAACTAAGTAGAGCTTAGACCTAGCTAATTTCTTTCTTAAACATGGATGGTATCTTCCACCTCCATTCCTCCCTATGATTCAAAGTCCTTCCATGGTATTCACCTCTCTCCTTTGGAGGGATAAGTGATGGTACCTAGGAAGTAGAACTTTTGAGGGAACCATTCCTTTGATGTTAAACCCTTATAGGTCACCTTTGGTGGGCAATGAGCAGTTTAATATCCTAGCTTATCCAGTTAAGTGATTTCTCCTAGTTTGAGTATCTTGAGAGATGTTGGACTTAAAGATGAAGACTTCATTGAAGAGTATGGAAGAGGATGATTCCCTATGCATTGCCATTTCAGCTGAAGCTTGAAGAGCAAGAGCAACAAGTTGATATTTGAAGACCCAGTGAAGACTGAATGAAGAGCTGAGGCTCAAAGATTGAAGGATGAAGTTGACACTTCTAAGTGATTGATGACTACTCTGAGAAGCTGAAGCTTGTAGGAAGAGGAGATTAAGTTGATACTTATGAAGAGGATTCAATTGAGATTGAGGAGAAGCTGAAGCTGAGGAATAAAGGGCAAGTTGATACTTACTGTGAAACCTGAAGGTGGAACTGATTAAGAAGTTGAGGCTTGAAGAAGAGATTAAGTTGATACTTATGTTGAAGGGTTGAAACCTGGAGAAACAAATTGATATTTGTCAAGAGTGATGGAAGTCTGAAGATTGAGTTGCTGTTGGAAAAGCTGAAGCTTGCGGTTGAGAGAGGAGTTGGTCTGCTTTCTTTGTTTCTTTTCTGTATTGATATGCCTTGTTTGACTTGCTTGATGCATTAGAATAAGTCCATATCTAGAATAGCTTTAATCTAGGAGCATGATTGCACTAGAGGTTGAGTTGCTCCCTCTGCTTGTATTGTTACTGAATGGCTTTGCTTGCGGGTATTCGGTAGAGCTCAGCTCCCTTGCCCATGTGGTTTATTTTGCTTGACAGCATGATTTCATTTTATCTGTATGATTACAGCAGTTTACTATTTTGCTTGATAGCATGTTTTATCTTTCTGTATGATTACTGTTATTCATTCTGACTTGAGGTCGAGACGAGCTTGTGGAGGCTGATGCCCCACACACATTTCCTCCCTCACTTGCATTGCATGCTGTAACACGGTGGGAGAACTGACTTTAAACAATGTTGCGGATAGCAAGAGTCGCCACCGACTTTTATTTTATCCATAAGGAAAGGTTATAAAAGAACAGGAAAGACCTTAGAGAATATTTTGGGTCCGGGGGGTAGGTTATGAAAAGGGAAGGTGTTAGCACCCTTTTCATCCATGGTTATCCATGGGCTCTTAGGTACTTAAGCTCACTTTTGAATTGTTTTGAAAGTGTAGTGTGTGAATAGCAAAAAATTTCAGAATAGTTTAATAATAATCCGTGTATGGATGTGAAAAAAACTTGTTTGAAAATTTTGTTGGAAATTTGTTTAAGTGTGAAAAAGTTTTGAAGTGAGCAAGTATCTAGGAGTAGCCTACCCTAATGTTTTAAGGTCTTTCTTATTCTTTATCCTTTCCGTAGTAAGACTATCCCTACTATAATGGAGTAGGTAGTCCTTACTTTGGATGTTAAGGGACATGTGAGGGACAATTTGACTTTGAAGGCCATTGTGGGATGTAATAAGCACATATAAGGGACCATCATCATTTTTCGAAAGGGACTTGATTCGTAAAGGCAACCATAAGGGACTTTGATGATTTTTTCTATTTGAGGGACTTGCTTTATACACCCCACTTAACCATTATTCGTAGGCAACTTGAGGGATATCCTTAGGAAGTGAGACGGCGATTAAAATCGACTTACGTGTGTGACGTGTTTATTTTAATTATCTTTATTTAAAAGTGATCTAAATTTATTTTAATATTACATACATGTTATTACACTCCCTAATTACTAACCATAATAATAATTAAATAATTAAACAACTTTACATCCAAGAAACAATTACAAAATAATAAGCAAAATAATTAAATAGCAAAGATAAATAAAATATAAATAAGCAATAATAAGTAATAAAGGGGGTTAGTAAGCAATATTTGACAAAATAATAAGCATGATTAGAATATAAATGGGTTAGTAAATAAGAATAAACAAAATTAATCCAAATATTATAATAATAAGAAATTAACAATTTTTTAATATAATCAACTAAAAAAAACAAATATGAATAAACAATTGTTTTAATTTACAAATTATTAAATTATATTTTAATCATGAAGTTACTACAAAAAATCTAATTATTATAAGCACAATTATTTATAAACTAAAGTTATGTAAAAAAATATTTATAAGTATATTTACAAAAATTTGTAAGAATTATAGTAAACATACATACATAATAATTATATTAGAAAATAACATTAAAAGAAATAGGATTAGATTTGTATTAAAAATTATTTTTAGAGTTTTATGAAATTAGGGTTTATATGAGAAATAAATTTTTAGGGTTTATATAAAAAAAATAGGATTTAGTTATATACAAAAATTTTCTAATTTATACATATTACAATTTAGACACAAAATATAGAAACAAAATTTGTGAAAAAAAACATATTTTTTAAAATTAAAGAAAACAGACATATTTTATTATTATTTATTTATTATACATAATATATTTAATTTTAATATTATAATATTTAAATCAAATAAAAGGAAAGAAAAAAAAAGCGGAAACTTACCTGGCTGAGGTTTGAACCCAGGCCAGCTTGATTTCCAGGAAGCACAACAACCATCAGGCTGCGGATTTTGCAACGTTTTCTCCTACGAATATTGTTACGAGTTTTTCCACCCTGCGAAACACAAACTTCATCCAAACGGCAAAATTTCACAAAATTGATTGCACCATTGTATTGCTACTGAGTTTTTCAATCGTCCTATGTTTTTCAAATCCATTTATCATTTGAAAATCGTGAAACCCTAAAGAGGGCCGAAAACCCTAATCATGGTGAATTCTTGTTCCTGCAATGAAAATCCAATTGAACCACCCAGAATCGTTCTAGAGTTCATTCTAAACATCCTTGCAATGCTCTGAATTTGAGAACCCGAATATGACTTTTTGAAAGATTTTTGTGCTTTTGATCTTACCTTTAGGCTGCTGCAAATTCGTCTCTAGGGTTATGTTTGTGCTTAATATATATGTATGATGGATTTAGGTCAGAATCATTGATGTGTTGTGTGGATATTTGATCCAAAAAATATTCAAAAAGATCATTGTATAAATTTCAAATATTTGATCATGAGTGCTTGCTATTTTGGGAGAGATCACATGATTTCCTTCTCATTCTAATTCAATCAATGATTATGAATTTCTAGAAACAAAATCTTCACCCAAAAATAGATTTTTATATTTTTTATTTATTTAAAATGATTTTTATGAATTAAATCAATAATAAATAAATAAAAAATAATAATTTGGGAGAGATCACATGATTTCCTTCTCATTCTAATTCAATCAATGATTATGAATTTCTAGAAACAAAATCTTCACCCAAAAATAGATTTTTATATTTTTTATTTATTTAAAATGATTTTTTATGAATTAAATCAATAATAAATAAATAAAAAATAATAATTTGGGAGAGATCACATGATTTCCTTCTCATTCTAATTCAATCAATGATTATGAATTTCTAGAAACAAAATCTTCACCCAAAAATAGATTTTTATATTTTTTTATTTATTTAAAATGATTTTTATGAATTAAATCAATAATAAATAAATAAAAAATAATAATTTGGGAGAGATCACATGATTTCCTTCTCATTCTAATTCAATCAATGATTATGAATTTCTAGAAACAAAATCTTCACCCAAAAATAGATTTTTATATTTTTTTATTTATTTAAAATGATTTTTATGAATTAAATCAATAATAAATAAATAAAAAATAATAATTTGGGAGAGATCACATGATTTCCTTCTCATTCTAATTCAATCAATGATTATGAATTTCTAGAAACAAAATCTTCACCCAAAAATAGATTTTTATATTTTTTATTTATTTAAAATGATCTTTATGAATTAAATCAATAATAAATAAATAAAAAATAATAATTTGGGAGAGATCACATGATTTCCTTCTCATTCTAATTCAATCAATGATTATGAATTTCTAGAAACAAAATCTTCACCCAAAAAAAAGATTTTTATATTTTTTATTTATTTAAAATGATTTTTATGAATTAAATCAATAATAAATAAATAAAAAATAATAATTTGGGAGAGATCACATGATTTCCTTCTCATTCTAATTCAATCAATGATTATGAATTTCTAGAAACAAAATCTTCACCCAAAAATAGATTTTTATATTTTTTTATTTATTTAAAATGATTTTTATGAATTAAATCAATAATAAATAAATAAAAAATAATAAAAATGATGAATTTTGGTCAATTGGGTCGTGCACCATGTTATGAGATGGATTGGGTCATAAATTAGGCAGCCCATTTGGAAAGAAATACTTCTAAGCCTCCATTTTCAACATAAACCATCACAAAATTGCCCAACTTTGCAAGGGCACATTTCTCTCAATTTTAAATGTATGATGGTGTTCTTGGACTTTTTGGAAAGCTTGAAGAGTCCTCTAAACAACCCCATTGGTTTCAGGTCCATATCATTTACCAATCTCAAGTTATGCCCTTTTGAAGTTGTTGACTTTTTGTTGACTTTTGAAATGACCTATAATGTCTTAGATCATATCTTTCAAATAAAGCATTTTTGGGCTTAACCTTCAACATCAAAGTTGTAGATAATTCAATTTCCTTCAAAATGAGCTTTGGATGGAGACTTGGTGATGAAGTATGTGAAAGTTATGCCTGGTCAAAGTTCAGTTGACTTTTACTGAGGAAACCCTAATTTAGAAACTCCTGATTATTGATGATCTGGAATCTCCTTGATGAATCATGATCAACCCTTGATAAAATGATGAATTTTACTTCATATACTTGATGTTGGCAAAAAATCATGAAGTTTGACTTTGGTTTGACCACAGTTGACCTCAGTTTGACTTTTTAACTGCATTGACTGTTTTTGACTTATCTGATCATCTGACTGAGCAAACTTTTGAGAAAAGTCTTGAAACTTAACATGGGGGTTCTTATACACATATAAGATGTTATGAAGCTCACTTGAAGTCTTGGAAGTCCATTTATCCTGATTAAAGTCAAAACCCTAGTTTTGGATGCACTGCTTAGGAGGTGCATTGTCTGAGGGAATTGTCAACTCTTCTGACCAATTGTGAATTTTGTGAACCTTGTGAACCTTCTTGGAACACAAAGTCTTGTATTGTGAGGGCAAATTTTGGGGTGCAACAGCTGCCCCTGTTCAATTTTCTGAAACCTGAGGGGTTAGATTGGTATATTTGCCAGTCGTAACCTGGAAGGTTGAAGGGGATTGAACACAAAAGCCCAAAAATTTGCACTCACCAGTGCATGGAGTGATATTGATGGTTGGTTGAACATGATTGAGTGGGCTTAAAGATGCCACTAGGGGAAGGTTCTTCAGTAGTATAATGAGAACTGTCAGGAGTCTGGAGTAATACTGATGTAACAGCATGTCTTCATGAGGATAGAGCAATCAATAATGATAACCCTAAAGCAGTCTTGAAGTGATAAATCTGACCTCAGGAGGATGGAGCAATCAATAGCTCTAAAGCAGTCTTGAAGTAATAATGGCTTCAGGAGGATAGAGCAATCAATAGCTCTAAAGCAGTCTTGAAGTAATAGAATGGCTTCAGTAGGATAGAGCAATCAACAGCTCTAAAGCAGTCTTGAAGTAATAATGTAATATGTCTTCAGGAGGATAGAGCCATCAATAGCTCTAAAGCAGTCTTGAAGTAATGATTTCAGGAGGATAGAGCAATGGATAGCTCTAAAGCAGTCTTGAAATAATAATGTAATTTCAGGAGGATAGAGCAATGGATAACTCTAAAGCAGTCTTGAAGTAATGATTTCAGGAGGATAGAGCAACGGATAGCTCTAAAGCAGTCTTGAAATAATAATGTGATATGTCTTCAGGAGGATAGAGCAATCGATAGCTCTAAAGCAGTCTTGAAGTAATGATTTCAGGAGGATAGAGCAACGGATAGCTCTAAAGCAGTCTTGAAATAATAATGTAATATGTCTTCAGGAGGATAGAGCAAGCAATAGCTCTAAAGCAGTCTTGAAGTAATAATGTGATATGTCTTCAGGAGGATAGAGCAATCAATAGCTCTAAAGCAGTCTTGAAGTAATGATTTCAGGAGGATAGAGCAATGGATAGCTCTAAAGCAGTCTTGAAATAATAATGTAATTTCAGGAGGATAGAGCAATGGATAACTCTAAAGCAGTCTTGAAATAATTAGATGGCTTCAGGAGGATAGAGCAATGAATAGCTCTAAAGCAGTCTTGAAGTAGTAATATGACCTCATGAGGATAGAGCAATGAATAGCTCTAAAGCAGTCTTGAAGTAATAGGATGATTTCAGGAGGATAGAGCAATCAGTAGCTCTAAAGCAGTCTTGAAGTCATGAGAGGCTATCAGGAGGATAAAATAACCCTGAGGTTACAATAAAGCAGTCCCAAAGTAATAAGAAGCTCATCAGGAGGATAAAGTAATCCTGAGGTTACAATAAAGCAGTCCCAAAGATCATAAGATTGTTTGTTGGATAATTAACCTGAAAACAAGGTAGCATTCTGTATAACAACATTAGTTTATGCTTTATGTATGCATGTATGACATGATGCACTTAGGTAATGTACTATAGACATATATGTTATGGTATGATGTAAATGATGTATGTATGCTATGACACTGCTGGAAGTGTCTGGATATCCTTGTATACCAACTGCTGGCCAAGAAAAATAAATCCCGATTCGTTGTTGAAGAATATATAACCCTCCGTCTGCTGGGGATAACAAGGTATAGATAACCTCCCGTTGTTGGGGATAACAAGGTATAGATAACCTCCCGTTGTTGGGGATAGTAGGGTATAGATAACCTTCGTTTTCGTTTGATAGTAGGATAAGTATAACATCCCGTCTTCGTTCATCGTGCCCTTATTGGAAAGTAATTTCCCGTATATCCGTATGAGGATAAAAGAGATGGATATAAATTCCAGGGGAGATTAGACTTTGTGAAAATGGATTAGTCCTACTGATGGTTTGTAACTGTCTTGTAAAGATGAACCGGCGAAGCTTCGTTGAAATCCTTCCCTCGTTCGTCCTTAGTAAATACTATTACTGCATTTTCATGCATTTCTGGTAAACATCAATCATATTAAAAGCATACATGCGTTTCTGGTAAACATCAATCATATTCAAAGGCATACATACATTCAAACACAACCAATGGACGTTTCGCTTATGTAAATAGGGTAAAAGTGAATCTGGATTCAAAAGATGGAATTTATTTATATCAAAAGTGACCCATACACGGGTAAGTTTGTACAAGGAGACATAAACCCTAGTAAGAGAATTTTGTCATGAAGTTTTACAAAAAGAATCAGCTATGTGGGAAATAATCCTATTGAGTTTCAATTCTACTATTGCCACTCAAGTATCTCATCTTCTTGCTGTTGAGACGGAAACGATTGGATTGAGCTTTATCTGTTTGAGCTTGAGTAAGTAGTACAACTGGTTGCAGTTTCATGAGTGATCCAAACGAGACATAGTCATACGCTTTAATCCCTAACTTTTGCCTGGATTGCCCTTTCAGGTTTTCAATCCACCGGGATACCCTTTTTTGCCCAAGCCGCCTTTTCAGGTTTTCGACTTGCCGGGTGTACATCTTTTTTTATATATATATCCCTAATTTTTGCCCAAACCCTTTTGGTTTGCCGGGATGCCCTTATTTTTGCCTAGGCCTGTCAACCTAGCGGGTCTCTTTTTATGCGTAGTATTTTTTAACTATGTCTGCGTTTACAGGTTGTGGGAAGTCTTCACCATCCATTGTAGTCAGTATCATGGCACCTCCTGAGAACACTGTCTTGACTACAAATGGTCCCTCATATGTTGGAGTCCACTTGCCCCTAGGATCACCCTGTGGTAATATGATACGCTTGATTACCAAGTCACCAGCCTGATATACCTTTGGCTTAACCTTCTTGTTAAAAGCTTTGATCATCCATTTCTGGTACATCTGGCCATGACAAACTGCTGTTAACCTTTTCTCATCAATCAAATTTATCTGGTCAAGTCGAGTCTGAATCCACTCATTTTCATCCAAGCCTGCATCCTTCATAATTCTCAAGGAGCTGAATCTTCATATCAATAGCAACTTGCATACCCATGATACATGCCTCATACTCAGCCATGTTATTGGTACAATAGAAACAAAGTCTGGCAGTAATCGGGGTATGACAACCTTCAGGGGAACTAATCACAACACCAACACCATTACCATGTGCATTGGAGGCACCATCAAAAACCATAGTCCATCGGGATCCTTGTTCAGGTCCGTCATATTGTCCAGGTTCTTTGGTAACAGACATAATGTCTTCATCAGGGAACTCAAAATTCATTGACTGGTAATCATCTACTGCTTGATGAGCCAAATGATCAGCAACAACACTCCCCTTAATGGCCTTCTGAGTAGTATACTGTATATCATATTCCGTCAAGATCATTTGCCATCTTGCAATTCTTCCGGAGAGAGCAGGTTTCTCAAATATGTACTTGATTGGATCCATCTTTGAAATCAACAAGGTAGTATGGGTCAACATATACTGTCTTAGTCGGCGAGCAGCCCATGCCAAAGCGCAACAAGTTTTCTCGAGCAGTGAGTATCTTGTTTCACAGTCGGTAAACTTTTTGCTAAGGTAGTATATTGCCTGCTCTTTTCGACCAGACTCGTCATGTTGCCCCAATACACACCCCATTGAGTTGTCTAATACTGTTAAATACATAATCAAGGGTCTTCCATCAACTGGTGGCATTAAAATTGGAGGTTCTAGCAAATATCTCTTGATTTCATCAAAGGCAGTCTGGCACTCATCATTCCATTCCATCACCTGATCTTTCTTCAACAACTTGAAGATTGGCTCACAGATGGTAGTTAATTGGGAAATAAATCTTGCGATGTAGTTCAATCGTCCCAAGAAACCTCTAACCTCCTTCTCATTACGGGGAGCTGGCATCTCTCGTATAGCTTTCACTTTTGCAGGATCCACTTCAATACCTTTTCCACTGACAATGAAACCCAGGAGCTTTCCAGATCTAACTCCAAAAGTACACTTGTTTGGATTTAATCTCAACCTGTATTTCTTCAACCTCTCAAACAACTTGTGCAGATGATCAAGATGTTGTTCTTCATTCTGAGACCTGGCTATCATATCATCCACATATACCTCTATCTCATGATGAATCATATCATGAAACAAAGCCACCATAGCATGCTGATATGTTGCCCCTATCTTGACCTCTTTTCTGTTTTCTTCAGTTCCCAGATTCACAACTTCGACTGGCTCTTCATGTGGCTATATAGCTTTCTCTTCTTGTTGTAACAACCTAGCAAGCTCTACAGGTATTTCACGATCGTCCTCGTCTCCGTCTTCAGTTTGATAGATCGGATTCTCGAAATTGTAATTGGCAATAGTAGAACTGTTATCAACTGGATCCAGAGTGGGTGAGGATCGGCATTTTAGTGACGTGGGTGTGTGTAAGAACACATAGCTGATAAAGCAAAAATAAAAGAAAAAGAAAGACAAGGAACACAATATTTACGAAAACGAAACGTCCATTGATTTTATGGAATGAAGTATGCAAATGAAATGACAACCCGTAACAAGCACACCATTGTGCCCCGGGTAAGGCACATGGCTTGAAAGTTTTAATTGTTCCAAAAATTGCAAATTTAAAAACATAACACAGTAATAGTATTTACTCCTGACTAAAGGAGATAGGGATAACATCTTCAGCTGTCCAATTATTGAGTCCAGCACCCACAGTAGGAAAAATCCATGCCTCCAAGTTGAAAGTGTTTACATGGCTGACAAAGTATTCTTCCTCTCCAAAGACAGTAACAACTTTTCCATTCACCGGATATCTCAACTTTTGATGTAATGTGGAGGTCACAGCACCTGCCCCATGGATCCAGGGACGACCAAGCAGACATGAGTACGAAGAACGAATATCCATCACATAGAATGTAGCAGTAAACACCTGAGAGCCAACCTTGATTGGAAGATCAATTTCCCCATGCACTACTCTTCTAGAACCATCAAAAGCCTTTACCACAATATTACTGGGCTTCAATACCGTATCTTCAGGACTCAGCTTGTTCAGGACTTCCTTAGGCAACACATTCAGAGAGGAACCATTGTCTATCAGCACATGAGACAGGGTAGTGCCCCTGCATTCAATTGAAATATGCAAGGCCCTGTTATGATCCCTCTTGGCAGGGGTCAAGTCAGCATCAGAAAATCCTAACCCGTTGTCATAGGTCAGGTGAGCAACACAATTCTCAAACTGGTCCACAGAAATTGCACTGGGTACATGAGCCATCTTTAGAAACTTGATCAATGACTTGGCATGAGCCTCAGAACATAATAACGGGGAGAGCATAGAAATCTTTGAGGGAGTATGCCCCAGCTGATCAACAATATCATAATCACTCTTGCGAATGATATTCAATACTTCTTCCATCTGCTTAGAGAGGTCATCAGCAGCTGGCACATTGTCGCTACTGCGAAAATCGGCGCCGGCTGACAGAAGAGTCGCCACCGTGCGTTATTTATCCCTCAGAGCGGGAAAGGAAACGCTCGAAATAAACCTCGCAAAAAACGGGGAAAAGGTATGGTCATCGCAACCATAGCCTGGGTTCGGGAGTCGGTTACGCAAGGGGAAGGTATTAGCACCCCTCACGTCCGTCGTACTCGACGGGATCCACGCTTGCTTGGGTTGTCTACTGGATGCAAAACATCTTATCTACGGCTGCTAAATCTAAACGGAAGGGAATTGACTCGATAGAGCGTCGCACTCTATGCCTACGTATTCTCGAGAGAGAAAGTCAGAGTCAACGTAGTTCGGGACTACGGGGAAAGTTGGCTCGCCAAGACCTCGCGTCTTGTGCCTACGTACTTCCACTGGATGGAAGATCAGAGCTTTACGTAGTTCAGACTCACTACGGCTAAACAAAACATTCTCACACAGCAGTGAGAAAAACAACTGGCTTCACAGGGTCGGGAACCTATGGTCAAAACTATGGCTTGGTCTCAAATGCACTCGGGCAAGAGAGAAAAAGGGTTCAATTAGTCGTCAGCGGGAAAGTCTCGATCGCACAGCCGCGAGAGAACAAAAGTTAGTCGTTAGGGTGCTCGCTAGGATATCGCATCCTATGCCTACATATCTTCGTCTGGTACGAAGAATCAGAGCAGCTGTAGTTCGGTCTACTATCGGGACCACAGCTCAAATCCGTTTTATTAATCTCTGAAAAAAATGATTACAATGAGTATACTTGAAATAAATCTCCTAGGAAGCACTATCCTATTCTATCCTGAAAATCGAATGAAAATAACCCCCCTAACAAAAGGGCTTCTAGCTATCCTAAAGTCGGCAAAATAAAGTCTATGACAATACTCTAAAAGAAAATGCACTTAAAAAATATTAATCTACTTTAATATTTTTTTCTCTTTTTTCTCCTATTCTCTTTAACATATTTTTTTATATTTCTCCAAATATTTTTCTCCTTATTTTCCATATTTTCTCCTTAATATTTTCTCCTTTTTCTTTCTTATTTCTCTTTATTTCAACAATATTTCTTTTCACTTCTTTTTCTAATTTTCAAACATGTTTTCTTATCATTTCTTTCTTTTTCTTTTCACAATATATCTTTTTTTTCTATTTTTCTTCTTTTCTTTTCCAAATATATTTCTTTTTCTATTTTCTTTATCACAATTTCTAAAAAGAATAACAAAAATAGAAAATACAAAGAAAGGGGGCTGGGGGTGTAACTGGATTACAGGGGGAGTAACAAAAAATAAAAAAATAAACAAACTGATTGGGCCCAACCCAATTCTCTTCAGAAAAAAACGCAGGGGGGGTGTGCTGTGTAAGCTGGGAGTATGCCATTGAACCCCATTGGGCCTGAGCCCATCCTCATCAGAGAAAGAGAAAACAACTTGAGGGAGATGTTACTCCAAAAATTTGGTTGGGCCTGGCCCATCTGCTGCGAACCCTTCCTCTCTTCCCTTTCAGCTTCCATTCTGAAACAAAGAAAAACCCTAATCTTATCTCCGCCGCCGCCGCCGTTGACGTCCACTCTCAACCTTCTCCATTCTCACCGTCTCAGCCTCAACCTCAATCTCCTTACTTCTCTCTGTCTGAACCTCGCGGACATCTCCTTCCCTCCAATCAAACAAAACGCATCTGCGAACGCGTGGTTGTTGCATGGATCTGAAGCACGGTGGTGATTGAGGAAGTTTCATTTGAAGCTCCTTGAAGATGCTTTGAAGATTTGCTGTTGAAGTGGTGGTTCGTTGAGGAAACAGGAAGAACAACGAAGGTGTCGATCGTGACGAGATCCATAACCTTCTAGAGAGCTATTATGGTGATGGACGAATGAAGATCCAGAATGGTGATCTTCGTCGAGTTCTTGAAGAATTTCTGGAGAGAAGAAAAAAACGGAGGAATGTATGAAGGTTGGATACTCATGGAGTTCTTGGAGATTCAACGAAGGTTTAAAGATTCAACAAAACAAATCTGGAAAAAACGTGAACAGGCTTGTGATGAACTTGATGAAATCGGAGGAAGATCTGTTGGAAATTTTTCCAGAATCTATGATGAATCTGAGAAACGTGATGGAGATCGTTAAAACTTGGTGAAGATCATTGAAGTTCTCTGATGAACAAGCCGACGGCGAGCGCCCGGAGGAAGGTCGTTTGGAGATGGTGAAGGTTGAAGATCTTGAACGAAGATCGTGATGGATCTTGAAGAACACAGATGAAGAGGATGAATGTTTCTGGGAATCGGATCTTGATGATGAACGTTCTTGGATTCTGAGAGTTCGTTGATGGTGGAGGACGAAGTCTGGAAGGTTTACCTGAAGGTGGTTGAAGGTGGATGATGAACACGATGCAGATGGGAGATTTCTGGGAATTTTTCTGGGGTTTCTGGTGGTGGAGATGAGGGGAAGGAGATGAAGATGACCGGAGATCTGGGGATTTAGGGGGCTCCGGCGACGGCACGGTTGCCGCCGGCCATGCAGGCCGGCCGGTGGGGCGTTTCAGGCGAGGCATGTGGAGACGCCACGTGGTGAGGGACGGTGGAGTGGCTGCACGCATGTGCACCACGTGTGGGGTAGCGTGGCTGAGTGGAGACTGAGTGAGGGATACGTGGCGTGGCGTGAACATGCAGCGTGGGGCCTCCCCTTTTGCAACACGTGTCTTCGGCTATTTATAACACTCAGATTTCTGGCGCCTTCTGGAAGGTTCTAGCACTTGCTGGAATTAGCTGGATCATTCTGGACTCTTTGGACTGAGACTGGACAAAAATACATTAATTGGGCCTGCGAAAATGAATAAAGCCCACACGAAAAATGCTATAAAACTCACAAAAAAATCTGAATTGGAAATTATCCTAATTACTAGACCTAATTAACTAAACTAAATTCAATTAATCCTAAAACTCAATTAACTATTAATCTAATAATACTCTAAAAATCTCTAATAAGACTATATTAAATTCTAAAAAAAGACTATATTATTTATTTAAACTCTATTTAAAAATTATACTAATATTCTAGAAAATCCTATATTATCCTAAAATGAAAAAATACTATTAAATTCTATTAAAATTTCTAAAAGCTATATTACTATATTATCTAAAAATCCTAAAATGATCAAAATCTATAAAAGAAAAATCTATTAAAGAAAAATCTATCCATTTATTATTTCTATAAAAGAAACTCTATTTATTAATGAAAGGAAAAAATCTATCATTATTCTACCTCTAAAATTAAAAACAATTAATTTCTATTAACAAAACTATTCTATATTATTTAAAAATATTAAAATCTATTTAATCTCTAATAATATCCTATATTATTCTAAAATGAAAAAATGATATTTAAATTCTATTAAAAGAAGAATTAAACTATTAAAAAATCCTATTAAACCTAAAAATGATTTAAAAGCTATTAAAACCCTAAAAAATCCTATAAAATCCAGAAAAATCACCATAATTCCCAGAGGGACAAAATGAGCACCGAACGACACAAAAATAATCGGTAAAAATAACTGGGCACCGAAACATCCCAAAAAACGATTCTATCTATCTGAACTGACAAAAACACCTGAAACACGAGACGAGAGCTGTGATCCCTGATAAAATCAATATCAATGCACCATGCAATGTATGCAATATGCAGATGCGAATGCGGTTATGCGTCGAAACATCGAGCCGAATACGAGACCCGGTTGGTCAAATTTTGGGGTGCAACAGCTGCCCCTATTCAAGCGGCTTCGACCTGAGTGGGTGAAGAGCGCTCAACCTTCAAACATTCAAGGTAGATGACGGTTGAATACAAATGGAACCCTGAAATTTGCCAACCGCAAGAATATACTGCAAAATTGCTTGAGGAAAAGCTTCCAATAAACTGAAGTTTGGTTGTCACGGCAACAACTGGTCAATTTTCTGATACAATTTTCTTCTCCTTTCCAACACCTGTGTGACGCCACAAGTATTGAAATAATGCTTCGTAAAGCAAACACCTTGATTCCCATCTCTCTCATGGGATCAAATCTGGTCAACTCACAGTTCACTGCGAACTTGAGGACAATTCTCCTGAGGAAATCTGAATGGAACTGCCTGGCACCTATTTTGACGAAGGGGGGCAGCTTCAGAAGTCTGATGTATGTCAATCTTTGTTGTTGTTGTTGTTTTTTTTCCGATGCTAACGTAACAACCAAATGAAGAATCACTCCGCTGGGGAAGACGAGAAGCTGAACCACACAACTCTGCAGGTGAACAAATTTGAAATCCAATAGGTAACCATCTTGGTCTATGTTTCGACATGCGTATGCTTGAAATGATGCAATGTCCTATACGACATGTAAATGCTATGCGTTTTGTTTGAAAATGCGAGGCCCAGACGGCATGGATATGCTATATGCTTGTATAAATGCTATGACTATATATGCAAATGCTAATGCAGGCTCGAGCTGCCAGAGAACACCAGGTCTGAAAACCACTTGGCAAAATAAATGTCGAAGGAAACGTCAACTCTACTGGGGATGACCTGAAGTCACAGAACCATCTCAGCAAAATAAATGCTGGAAACGAGAAATCAAATCCGCTGGGGATAACTGCCCTGCTGGAGAAATGAAAAGGCAACCCTGCTTGACGACTTCACTGGGGAAAGAAAGACAACTCTGCTCGGGGATGCTTTCTTCAAACCATTGGCAACTGATTGTACTCTGCGGGGATTGACCCAAACTGAGGTTGATTGCGTGCGGCACACTGCTGGAAATGCTCATACTATCAAGGATATCAATCTTAATCTGCTGAAGATACTCCTGATCCTACTCTGATACGGGGTAAAAGACAATCTCGACTCTTCCGGGGATAATAAGCAACTTTCATCTGCTGAAGAGTGGCAATTCTGATTTAATAACATCCACAAGGAATTCAAACATTACTCGGAGCACTGTATCTGTCGAGCTTCGTATCGGGGAACCTGACAACATGCGAGTCATTGGGAAATATTGTGTCAGATACCTTTAGGTTTTTTTTGTTTTTCTGGTTTAGAATAAACACGGATTATGTACACAGTGAAAGATGTGGAAAATACTAGACGAGAACTAGCATTCAAAGGTAGACTATCAGGCGAGAACTGATAGGAAAATAGGTTAAAACACACGATGACCAGGCGAGAACTGGTTACGCGATGGCATGTACCAGGCGAGAACTGATACAACTCTTGAAGAAACGGTGACCGAACGAGAATTGGTTACCAATAAACTGCACCAGGACGGGAACTGCTGCTTACAATAAACTGCACCAGGACGGGAACTGATGCTTACGGAAGGTGGGCCAGACGAGAACTGGTTACCGATTTGCCAGGCGAGAACTGGACTTTGGAAACGACTGGTTACTGACACGCAACAGGTTTAAACTGCGGGATAATGATCCAACGACAACAAGACCTTCTTATTTGAAAGGTTTTCGATAAGGGTATTGACATGATTCCCCGATACTCAACTCTGGCTGGGGATAAACAAGCGGGTTTGAATGACTTGCCCCTGGTACACTCAGCTGGGGATAAAAGACTGGCTTGCACAACTTGCCCCAATACAATGCACCTTGCCCCAATCTAACTCTTGGGAGTACTTGCTCTGAACAGCTTGCTACGAGACGACTTCGAGAATTTTTGCCCCGGTATCTGTACGATAAAGGAATTCAATCTCCATTAAACACCTAACAACCCAGTTGATTTCAACATTCTCTGCGATGACTTGCCCCCTGAATGAGCGTTCTAGCGACTCAACCCGATCTGATTATCCATTGGAAGCATCTGCTTTCAAATCTCAGCGCTCTGCATAATTGCCCCTGATTGGGTCTTGAGAAGACTCCTCTAGACTAACTGCTTCTCAAACAACTGCCCCTGCTCAACTGGAACTTCGGGACTTGTCCTCAGACTGACTGATACTGACATTACTGGCGGAATGCCCTGATTCACAAGGCTTCACACATACACATTCTGGTTCAGACTGCTGGATTACTCAGTCCTATTTGATTACTTCCTGGTGGAATTTCTTTCATGCCAACTACTAACCTGCAATTAGAATCGTCTGTTCATGAAGGTAATCTTAATGCAGTGGTTATGCAGATTTTGAAAAAATTTGAGCTGTCACTCATTACATGCATATGATTGAGTGACGAATGAACCAAAGTTCAAACGCAGTGCTTACGTGGTCAGTGAAAATACAACAGGATGTGACTAGCAAGTCAAGAAAGAGTCAGGTTACTCAACCTTATCGAATGCGCTTCAGAATAACCCTACCTCAATTAGGTCTTTTGAGGGTTGTATCGTGGTCGGGTTCACGGTTCGTGAAACAAAGGATATTTGGCTCAAATTTTGATTTGTACCCACCCCTTCTACGTGATGATCTCCGATCCTAAGGTTCAGTTAACCTGGCACAAGCGCTCGCCTCTTCGAGAGGTATGTTGAATGGTAAGAACCACAGTAAGGAATTCACAAGCTTTCTTCTAGAGTGACAGTTACTCTTTCTTCGTTTTCGGTGTCTGTGTACACGACTTTGTGACTTGCTGGGGAAAATTTCTTTTTAATCCCTTCTTTTTCATTCTTTTGATTCCCTAATTTTTGCACTGGCTGACTCTTTTTGAGTTCTTTTCGATTTTTTTCGATTTCTTTGAAGTCCAGCGGGATGCCCTAATTTTTGCCTAAGTATTAGCCTTCTAGCTTTTTCTTTCTTCTTACTTAGCGGGCTTTCTTTCTTTCTTTCTTTGGAACAAAGTCGTGTGACACTGGTTGTCTTGATTGCTCCGAAAGGATTGTAACTGTCTCACTCCTGATTGGTGAGAATTGACCTTTTGAAGGTATAAACTGATTGGTCCTCGAAATACAACACTCCTCTGCAAGACTTGAATGCTCGGTCAAGCTAACTGTCAACTACCCTGCCCGGGTTAAGATGTGAGGGTTTATAGTCCGAAAAAACTTCTACTTCCTGGCTCGAAGTGGTTGGCAAGGGACTAACTCCTTATATCTCCAGTGTTTGGGGATTTGAAACAATGCCTTGTACGTCATCGGTACGGTCTTATCTGAAAGCATACAATCATTGGTTAGAGTTCAGTTTCATCATCCTCCCTCCTAACTTTGCTAGTCACAGCGAAAAAGTGGAGTGAATAAAATGCAAGTGTCAGTGCAATGCCATAATGAGCGACAGCGACATGACTCATTCAAAAAAATGCATAATCACTGTATTTATCACCATTCAAAACATACAATGTTAAAAGCAGGTAGTACTAACAGAAAGAAACTACAAATGCAAATTGATATAAGGCTTGAGGACTGCAAACGCTGAGGCCGCTGCCTGTCTGAACCACTGGCTTCTGCTGGGGACACCTTCCGAGTCACAAGCTTAGACCGCTGAGCGTTAGGGATGAACAAACAGACCCTTCTTGAAAGGAAATGCGATCCTGATCAATCAACTGCTGTACCTTCGCCTGAAATGCTTTACAATCTTCGGTTGAATGCCCCGGAGAGCCACCATGATAACCACACTGAACGTGGGGATTATACCCAGGAGGGTAAGGTTCTGGGACTGGCTTAGAGCTTTCGGCTCCACCAAAGACTTCTGGATCAAAGATGTAGCAACTGGCTATACGGCATCGGCACTGGGTGAGAAGGGACCATTCCTTCGTTCCAAGTATTACGAGGTCGGTTCTGATTTGACGCTGATTCTGATAACCTCGGCCACGAGTTCGCTGATTTGCAATGGACGCAGAAAGATTCCTGATAGAGTGCCCCAGCACGGCTGTCTGTTCAGTATACCAAGCCACGAGAGGTACTGATCTCTGATAAGATGATGAACCAACAAAATTCACTGATTCGCTTCGAGGATATTCAACCTTTGGCATGACTGAGTTGATCACAACTTCTTCTTCACTCTGATAGTCACAAGGGTATTCAGTTTCTCAGCTTGATCATATGAAGTAATCTGAATTTTCCCCATTCTTATGGAGTACTCAAGGCGTTCTCCTATGCTACCACATCAGAGAAACTTGCCGGAATTCCGAGCATCTTTTGAAGTACGGATATTGTAGGGAATCTACAAACATGCTTGCCAGCTCTTGGTCTAACAGCGGTAGGACGCACTCTAGCAGCAAATTCTCTCCATCTCTGAGCATACCTCCTGATAGGTTCATTGATCTCTTGAGACAACTCTTGCAAATGCATGCGATAAGGAGCAATGTCTAGGTTGTAATCATACTGCTTCAGAAAAGCTCTGGCTAAATCCATCATGACTGAATCTGATTCCTCTCTAAACTGCATATACCACCTCAAAGATGCCCCAGTCAGGACTATCTTGAAAGCAATGGATCATCAACTTATCATCTCGCGCAAACGCAGTCATTCTCGACAGAACATCATCAAATGCAGCTTTGGACAGCTATCTCCGTGTACTTCTCAAATTTCGGCACTTTGAACTTGTAAGGCAACACCAGGTCAGGAACCAAACACAAGCCTACAGCTCCAGGTTAACAGCTCTTCTGTCTTTCAAAGCTTTCATTTGCTCTTCCAACACTCGGAGTCTTCTACCATCGTCAAGGGCTCTTGGATCTACCATCCCAGCTGCTGGAATATCTCTACGGTAATTCATCACGGGAAAGCAACACCTTGATTGTTGACAGGAGGAGGACGCTCATTCTGGGCAACAAACTGCTCATGTCGATCTCGGTTCTCAACAGAAGGCTGTACAACTGGTCTGCAGCAACATTGTTCACTTGCGGGGAATCTTCCATGGAATCATACAGAGGGTTGGACGCCATAGTGAATCTTCCATGGAATCATACAGAGGGTTGGACGCCATAGTGAACCCTGTCAAGGTGTTAGGAGACTGGAAATTGCCTTCAGACATGGCTACCAATAACCTTCAGCTGACTTCAACACTTGATTCTGCTCAAATCTACTCAACCCCTAGGTAGGTCTTCTGACAATCAACAGCTGCTCAATCCAAACTCCGGGTAATCACCTTCAGGAAACAAAGGCTGGATCAGAACTCTGGCTAGCTGGAGGATGATATGCAATGCAACACTGATATGCATATGATATGCAAAATGCAGCGAACAATGGGACCACAGCCCCCACACAAAATCTGAATACTGCTGCGCTGCTGACGGAGACGTTCTCTGAAAAGAAGACCAGAATAACGGGTAGGTTGGAAGTCAAGTTTCCTGCACAAAAAACCCCCCCACTCACAGGTGTGGACCTATATCTGACAAGGTACGGCATCCTATGCGGTCGTCAGCGTCACAGACTTTCATGAGGAATGATACGATTCCCAGAAGGAGTGGCATCGTCATCTCATGAAGAGGCCTCACTTAGCTAACTTCCAATTGATCGGTTCCCAGAGTCGACAATCCTCACGTCTGGACTCCCCTCAGATCCTCAGGACCGGAAAGGAGCACCTCTGCGAGAACCTCGTCCGAGTGCGAATTTTCGTAGGGAACTGCGCCTGCTCAGCAGACAGGTTCGTCTACTACTTCTCCGCAACTATATCTAGGTGTATACTCATACTCGAGCCCAGGTCCGGCTTATCTCAATCATAGAACACCCGTAACACCCCAACAGCAACAGATAATATCGATAAATAAGCCCCAAATAGACAAGCAAACAAACGCTAGGATTGACTCTCTCTTAGGGGACGTTGGATCCCACATGCATGGGGAACTATCGCAGTCCCCAGCAGAGTCGCCAGCTGTCGCTACTGCGAAAATCGGCGCCGGCTGACAGAAGAGTCGCCACCGTGCGTTATTTATCCCTCAGAGCGGGAAAGGAAACGCTCGAAATAAACCTCGCAAAAAACGGGGAAAAGGTATGGTCATCGCAACCATAGCCTGGGTTCGGGAGTCGGTTACGCAAGGGGAAGGTATTAGCACCCCTCACGTCCGTCGTACTCGACGGGATCCACGCTTGCTTGGGTTGTCTACTAGATGCAAAACAATCTTATCTACGGCTGCTAAATCTAAACGGAAGGGAATTGACTCGATAGAGCGTCGCACTCTATGCCTACGTATTCTCGAGAGAGAAAGTCAGAGTCAACGTAGTTCGGGACTACGGGGAAAGTTGGCTCGCCAAGACCTCGCGTCTTGTGCCTACGTACTTCCACTGGATGGAAGATCAGAGCTTTACGTAGTTCAGACTCACTACGGCTAAACAAAACATTCTCACACAGCAGTGAGAAAAACAACTGGCTTCACAGGGTCGGGAACCTATGGTCAAAACTATGGCTTGGTCTCAAATGCACTCGGGCAAGAGAGAAAAAGGGTTCAATTAGTCGTCAGCGGGAAAGTCTCGATCGCACAGCCGCGAGAGAACAAAAGTTAGTCGTTAGGGTGCTCGCTAGGATATCGCATCCTATGCCTACATATCTTCGTCTGGTACGAAGAATCAGAGCAGCTGTAGTTCGGCTACTATCGGGACCACAGCTCAAATCCCGTTTTATTAATCTCTGAAAAAAATGATTACAATGAGTATACTTGAAATAAATCTCCTAGGAAGCACTATCCTATTCTATCCTGAAAAATCGAATGAAAATAGCCCCCCTAACAAATGGGCTTCTAAGCTATCCTAAAAGTCGGAAAATAAAGTCTATGAAAATACTCTAAAAGAAAATGCACTTAAAAAATATTAATCCTACTTTAATATTTTTTCTCTCTTTTTTCTCCTTTTCTCTTTAACATATTTTTTTATATTTCTCCAAATATTTTTCTCCTTATTTTTCCATATTTTTCTCCATTAATATTTTCTCCTTTTTCTTTTCTTATTTCTCTTTATTTTCAACAATATTTCTTTTCACTTCTTTTTTTCTATTTTTCAAACATGTTTTCTTTTCATTTCTTTTCTTTTTCTTTTCACAATATATCTTTTTTTTCTATTTTTCTTCTTTTCTTTTCCAAATATATTTCTTTTTCTATTTTCTTTATCACAATTTCTAAAAAAGAATAACAAAAATAGAAAATACAAAGAAAGGGGGCTGGGGGTGTAACTGGATTACAGGGGGAGTAAACAAAAAATAAAAAAATAAAACAAACTGATTGGGCCCAGCCCAATTCTCTTCAGAAAAAAACGCAGGGGGGTTGTGCTGTGTAAGCTGGGAGTATGCCATTGAACCCCATTGGGCCTGAGCCCATCCTCATCAGAGAAAGAGAAAAAAACTTGAGGGGAGATGTTACTCCAAAAATTTGGTTGGGCCTGGCCCAATCTGCTGCGAACCCTTCCTCTCTTCCCTTTCAGCTTCCATTCTGAAACAAAAGAAAACCCTAATCTTATCTCCGCCGCCGCCGCCGTTGACGTTCACTCTCAACCTTCTCCATTCTCACCGTCTCAGCCTCAAACCTCAATCTCCTTACTTCTCTCTGTCTGAACCTCGCGGACATCTCCTTCCCTCCAATCAAACAAAACGCATCTGCGAACGCGTGGTTGTTGCATGGATCTGAAGCACGGTGGTGATTGAGGAAGTTTCATTTGAAGCTCCTTGAAGATGCTTCGAAGATTTGCTGTTGAAGTGGTGGTTCGTTGAGGAAACAGGAAGAACAACGAAGGTGTCGATCGTGACGAGATCCATAACCTTCTAGAGAGCTATTATGGTGATGGACGAATGAAGATCCAGAATGGTGATCTTCGTCGAGTTCTTGAAGAATTTCTGGAGAGAAGAAAAAAACGGAGGAATGTATGAAGGTTGGATACTCATGGAGTTCTTGGAGATTCAACGAAGGTTTAAAGATTCAACAAAACAAATCTGGAAAAAACGTGAACAGGCTTGTGATGAACTTGATGAAATCGGAGGAAGATCTGTTGGAAATTTTTCCAGAATCTATGATGAATCTGAGAAACGTGATGGAGATCGTTAAAACTTGGTGAAGATCATTGAAGTTCTCTGATGAACAAGCCGACGGCGAGCGCCCGGAGGAAGGTCGTTTGGAGATGGTGAAGGTTGAAGATCTTGAACGAAGATCGTGATGGATCTTGAAGAACACAGATGAAGAGGATGAATGTTTCTGGGAATCGGATCTTGATGATGAACGTTCGTGGATTCTGAGAGTTCGTTGATGGTGGAGGACGAAGTCTGGAAGGTTTACCTGAAGGTGGTTGAAGGTGGATGATGAACACGATGCAGATGGGAGATTTCTGGGAATTTTTCTGGGGTTTCTGGTGGTGGAGATGAGGGGAAGGAGATGAAGATGACCGGAGATCTGGGGATTTAGGGGGCTCCGGCGACGGCACGGTTGCCGCCGGCCATGCAGGCCGGCCGGTGGGGCGTTTCAGGCGAGGCATGTGGAGACGCCACGTGGTGAGGGACGGTGGAGTGGCTGCACGCATGTGCACCACGTGTGGGGTAGCGTGGCTGAGTGGAGACTGAGTGAGGGATACGTGGCGTGGCGTGAACATGCAGCGTGGGGCCTCCCCTTTTGCAACACGTGTCTTCGGCTATTTATAACACTCAGATTTCTGGCGCCTTCTGGAAGGTTCTAGCACTTGCTGGAATTAGCTGGATCATTCTGGACTCTTTGGACTGAGACTGGACAAAAATACATTAATTGGGCCTGCGAAAATGAATAAAGCCCACACGAAAAATGCTATAAAACTCACAAAAAAATCTGAATTGGAAATTATCCTAATTACTAGACCTAATTAACTAAACTAAATTCAATTAATCCTAAAACTCAATTAACTATTAATCTAATAATACTCTAAAAATCTCTAATAAGACTATATTAAATTCTAAAAAAAGACTATATTATTTATTTAAACTCTATTTAAAAATTATACTAATATTCTAGAAAATCCTATATTATCCTAAAATGAAAAAATACTATTAAATTCTATTAAAATTTCTAAAAGCTATATTACTATATTATCTAAAAATCCTAAAATGATCAAAATCTATAAAAGAAAAATCTATTAAAGAAAAATCTATCCATTTATTATTTCTATAAAAGAAACTCTATTTATTAATGAAAGGAAAAAATCTATCATTATTCTACCTCTAAAATTAAAAACAATTAATTTCTATTAACAAAACTATTCTATATTATTTAAAAATATTAAAATCTATTTAATCTCTAATAATATCCTATATTATTCTAAAATGAAAAAATGATATTTAAATTCTATTAAAAGAAGAATTAAACTATTAAAAAATCCTATTAAACCTAAAAATGATTTAAAAGCTATTAAAACCCTAAAAAATCCTATAAAATCCAGAAAAATCACCATAATTCCCAGAGGGACAAAATGAGCACCGAACGACACAAAAATAATCGGTAAAAATAACCGGGCACCGAAACATCCCAAAAAACGATTCTATCTATCTGAACTGACAAAAACACCTGAAACACGAGACGAGAGCTGTGATCCCTGATAAAATCAATATCAATGCACCATGCAATGTATGCAATATGCAGATGCGAATGCGGTTATGCGTCGAAACATCGAGCCGAATACGAGACCCGGTTGGTCAAATTTTGGGGTGCAACACACATCAGTAGATACAGGCTCAATAACAGGACCCTTGCCCCGAGCATCAGTGGTGGAAGTAACAGCAGGAGTAACTGCACTCTTAGAAGCAACTGGAGGAGAGAAGACTCTTCCACTACGGGTGATCTTGCTAGATCCAGCAATATTATCAATGTCAACAGGCATATCAGGTAAAGGCTCCTGCTTGACACCATGGATGTAAACATCAGACCCATAGTGCCAAGGCACAGCTTTGTCAGATGTATAAGGAATAGGACCAGGAGTGGTAATGATCAGAGGAACTACTCTGGCTTCAGCAATAACTTTCACAGGACCTTCAGCAGTAATCTTGATTGGGCCCTGATGAGTGATTTTAATGGGACCCTTTGAAGTGATTCTTAGTGGTACTTTGTCAACCATGTCAACCTCTTCAACCTTTTTACCCTGAGTCAGATGATCCACCATACTTTCTACAGATGCTGGTCTTCTTTCAAACACTATAGTATATTTATCCATGAGACGTTGAATCCCATCTCTCAAAATGAAGCAACTATCCGGCTTATAGGTACAATATAGACAATCTTCATGACAACCTGGAAAGATCCCAGCTTGTACTAACCTCTTTTTGATAACAGACAATGGTGTGCTCAACTCCATAACTGAATAGACATGCAGATCTTCATCAATATCTTCATCAATGGCGTTGACAGTCTTCTCGTGATTTGGCATTGGAGCTGTAATCACATTTGGAGTACCTGGTGGATCAAACTCAATTTCTCTAGCATCAATCATATCCTGAATTTTGTTCTTCAAGACCCAGCAGTTATTAGTATCATGTCCTGGACAGTTTGAATGATATGCACATCGTGCATTGGGATTGTACTTGGGAGAGGTAACATTGGGATTCTGAGGAGCCTCCCTCAGGGTAATAAGTTCAGCCTTCAACAAGTGTTGCAATGCCTGAGCCATTGACATGTTGATCTTCGTGAACTGTCTTCTAGCCCTCTGTTGGTTGCCTTGAGGCTGCTCTGTTGTTGCAGGAGTTGGATTTGAAATATGAACTGCACTAACAGACTGATGCCTTCTGTTACGATCAGGCTGACCATACACAGCATTAGATTCTTTCTTCCCAGTGGGAGGCTTCTTTGCAGCACCTGATGAAGAAGTGCCCACTTGGATCTTACCCCTCTTGATACCATTCTCTACTCGCTCTCCTGTCATGATCAACTCAGTGAAGCCAGATGATGAGCTTCCACTGAGATGACTGTAAAACGGACCATTCAGCGTACACATGAACATATCAACCAACTCCCTATCAGTCAAAGGGGGTTGAACTCTTCCAGCTAAGTCTCTCCACTTCTGAGCATACTCCTTAAAGCTTTATTTGGCACCCATAGACATGCTTTGAAGCTGCATGCGAGTGGGGGCTAAGTCAGCATTGTATTGATACTGCTTGTAGAAAGCTTCAGCAAGGTCATTCCAATCTCTGATGTTGACACTCTCCAACTGATAATACCACTCTAGCTGAGCTCCAGATAAACTCTCTTGAAAGAAATGGATCCACAACTTTTTATCAGCAGTGTGGGGTTGCATTCTTCTGACATAAGACCTCAGATGCAATTTGGGACAAGAGACCCCATCATAGACAACAAATGTAGGAACTTTGAACCCAAAGGGTATGACCACCCCAGATATCAAGCTCAAATCCTCAAAATCCAGCCCAGATGATTTCTGTAATTCCATAGCATCCATTCTATCCACCAGCATCTTGAATTTGTCTTCGTTAGGCTCATGGTAGTAGTTAGCCTCAGAATCAGAGTCCCCCATAGTGTTGTGGAGACTGCCTCTCTCCTGCTCAGATTCTTCAGATTCATAGTCTTCGACATGTTCCTTGGTCTTGACAGGACCTTTGAACCTTCTTCCCATGTTGAGCAACCCAGCAGACCTTCTAGCCTTCTTAGTCTTCTTGGCCAGCAGTGTCTTCAATTCATCCTGCCCCTTGGATAGGTTCAGGATCAGCTCTTGGAACTGTGCATTCTGTGCCTGGAGATCCTTAACTGATTGTTCAAGAGCCATTGCTGAAATAAACAGCGAGAAGATGAGAACCCTGTGCACAATTATAAACCTGTAATGCAATGATATGTGAATGCATATGCAATGTTTTCAAGGACCGCAGGATTTAAATTTGCTTAAACAAACAAGAAAGTAACTTTTTATTAGTAATAACTTGTTTTGCCTTTTAGGCTTACAAAAAATGAAAATGAAATAAGTACAAAAGATGGGGTTTTAAGTCTCCCATGGACGTTTCCTCTTTGTGTTGAGGTATGAGTTGAGGTTTCGTTCCTCATGAAGTAGCTTTGTTAGCTCTAGGATCCTTGCTTGGCTTGCTTTGTAATGAGCCTCGAAAGTATCCCTTTGCTCTTTCAGTTGGATCCATGATCTCTGCAAGTCTTCCATATCAGTAGGCATGTCTGGGTGAAGGATGGTATAAGCTGTGTCTCCTTCAGCAACAGGTTCCATGGTAACTGGTAGGATGGCAGGATATGGCATCATGAGTGTCTGAGCACGAAATCGTACCCATCTGAGATAAGCCTCCATAGGAATGGTGTACTTAGGCTCCAGTGTCTTGCTGTCAATCCTGTTTACCTTTCCCCAAGCTCGTATGAATCTCTGACGGTAACCCTGAAGATCGTTGTCGTAGTCAAACACAATGCCCTGAATCAACATGTCATGTGGACCATCGCTCCGGGCGTAACCAAACTGTCGTAAAGCTAGAGATGGGTTGTAGGTGATGCCTCCTCTTATGCCTAGAAGTGGCACATTAGGAAACTCCCCACAACGGTCAATGATGGTGATATTCTCCATAGATCTGGAGCACCAATGGATGTCTGAGTGAGAAAGTGACATGATCCTCTTGGACCATCTGAACCCTTGCTCATTCTTCATTACTGAGCGAGGAAGGTGAGAAATAAACCACCTAGAAAGTAAAGGTATGCAGCACATCAAAGTTCCTCTTGCTCTTGTAGTACGGGTGTGAAGAGAATGTAGGATGTCTCCAAGTAAGGTAGGCACTGGATTGTGACTCAGGAATATGTTGATGGCATGAACGTCTATGAACTGATCAGGATTGGGGAACAACACTAAGCCATAAATCAATAAGGCTAAGATCTCCTCAAAAGCATCGTAGCTCATAGCCTTCAAGAACATTTGAGCTTTATCCACTAATACCTTGGCAAGAATACCTTTAACTCCACTCCTCGTCTCTAGAACAATGTCAGACTTCTTCAGATGTAGAGCTGCAGCAATAACTTCTGGTTTAAGCTCCTTCTCTAAGCCTGTGAATGGCTTCTGATCAAGAACAGGTATACCCAGAAGTTTAGAGAACTCCTCCATGGTTGGAACCAGCTGATAATCAGGAAATGTAAAGCAATGGTGCTTAGGGTCAAAGAACTGAAACAGCACACTCATTATGTCTTCACTGAACCCTGAAGTAACTAGATCCAATAAGTGACCATGTCTCTTGTTGAACTGGGAATGATCAGGCACTAGGGAAACCAACTCCTTGAGCTTAGCAGGTATCCCTACAAAGTTGATCCTGATGGTGTTTCTACGAGCAGAAGCCATGACCTGCAACAAAGAACAAAGATAAATCCTTTGGTCCTTGAAATGGTTAGGGAAAATGATATGCTTATGATGCATGATGATGTCATGATGTCATGCTCAATCACAAACATGTGGCACACACAAACAAGTCACACCATAGCCCTAGGTTTAAAGGCTTGCATGAGGTTCAAAGGCAAGTACCCTCCCCTGAAGTTAGATGGTTCATCCTGTCCTACAAAAGTAACCAGGTTCTAAGGGATCTCAATATCATTGATCCTTCACAAGGGTGTTTGTTCAGAAGGCAACTTACTTGCCAACCAAAACCCTCCAAGTTTAAGATCTCAATGAGCGTAGTATCGAGTGTCAACCAACTTCAGTCTGCACCAAAGCCGGTTACCTCACTACTTTCTAAAGGCCAAGATGAGTTAACTAGGGTTCTAAAAGTCAGTTAGTGCATTGACAACATATGGCAGCCTCAATATTATCCTCAACTTGACTTAAGGAATATAAGCACCAACCAAGAAGTCGCACTAACTATGGCCACCAGATCAACCGTATCGATATACGTCGTACAGTTTCCTTGGTCTATTGCCATTTACCTAAGGTACACTAGATCCGGGTTAGGACCTTTCACACATAAGAGCACCCCAACAATATAATAATAAAGCAAACAAGGCAAACAATTTAAAGTGATCTTAATTCCTAAGGGTACCCCTCTTAAATAAATCCCCAGCAGAGTCGCCAGTTCTGTAACACGGTGGGAGAACTGACTTTAAACAATGTTGCGGATAGCAAGAGTCGCCACCGACTTTTATTTTATCCATAAGGAAAGGTTATAAAAGAACAGGAAAGACCTTAGAGAATATTTTGGGTCTGGGGGGTAGGTTATGAAAAGGGAAGGTGTTAGCACCCTTTTCATCCATGGTTATCCATGGGCTCTTAGGTACTTAAGCTCACTTTTGAATTGTTTTGAAAGTGTAGTGTGTGAATAGCAAAAAATTTCAGAATAGTTTAATAATAATCCGTGTATGGATGTGAAAAAAACTTGTTTGAAAATTTTGTTGGAAATTTGTTTAAGTGTGAAAAAGTTTTGAAGTGAGCAAGTATCTAGGAGTAGCCTACCCTAATGTTTTAAGGTCTTTCTTATTCTTTATCCTTTCCGTAGTAAGACTATCCCTACTATAATGGAGTAGGTAGTCCTTACTTTGGATGTTAAGGGACATGTGAGGGACAATTTGACTTTGAAGGCCATTGTGGGATGTAATAAGCACATATAAGGGACCATCATCATTTTTCGAAAGGGACTTGATTCGTAAAGGCAACCATAAGGGACTTTGATGATTTTTTCTATTTGAGGGACTTGCTTTATACACCCCACTTAACCATTATTCGTAGGCAACTTGAGGGATATCCTTAGGAAGTGAGACGGCGATTAAAATCGACTTACGTGTGTGACGTGTTTATTTTAATTATCTTTATTTAAAAGTGATCTAAATTTATTTTAATATTACATACATGTTATTACACTCCCTAATTACTAACCATAATAATAATTAAATAATTAAACAACTTTACATCCAAGAAACAATTACAAAATAATAAGCAAAATAATTAAATAGCAAAGATAAATAAAATATAAATAAGCAATAATAAGTAATAAAGGGGGTTAGTAAGCAATATTTGACAAAATAATAAGCATGATTAGAATATAAATGGGTTAGTAAATAAGAATAAACAAAATTAATCCAAATATTATAATAATAAGAAATTAACAATTTTTTAATATAATCAACTAAAAAAAACAAATATGAATAAACAATTGTTTTAATTTACAAATTATTAAATTATATTTTAATCATGAAGTTACTACAAAAAATCTAATTATTATAAGCACAATTATTTATAAACTAAAGTTATGTAAAAAAATATTTATAAGTATATTTACAAAAATTTGTAAGAATTATAGTAAACATACATACATAATAATTATATTAGAAAATAACATTAAAAAAAATAGGATTAGATTTGTATTAAAAAATATTTTTAAAGTTTTATGAAATTAGGGTTTATATGAGAAATAAATTTTTAGGGTTTATATAAAAAAAATAGGATTTAGTTATATACAAAAATTTTCTAATTTATACATATTACAATTTAGACACAAAATATAGAAACAAAATTTGTGAAAAAAAACATAATTTTTAAAATTAAAGAAAACAGACATATTTTATTATTATTTATTTATTATACATAATATATTTAATTTTTAATATTATAATATTTAAATCAAATAAAAGGAAAGAAAAAAAAAGCGGAAACTTACCTGGCTGAGGTTTGAACCCAGGCCAGCTTGATTTCCAGGAAGCACAACAACCATCAGGCTGCGGATTTTGCAACGTTTTCTCCTACGAATATTGTTACGAGTTTTTCCACCCTGCGAAACACAAACTTCATCCAAACGGCAAAATTTCACAAAATTGATTGCACCATTGTATTGCTACTGAGTTTTTCAATCGTCCTATGTTTTTCAAATCCATTTATCATTTGAAAATCGTGAAACCCTAAAGAGGGTCGAAAACCCTAATCATGGTGAATTCTTGTTCCTGCAATGAAAATCCAATTGAACCACCCAGAATCGTTCTAGAGTTCATTCTAAACATCCTTGCAATGCTCTGAATTTGAGAACCCGAATATGACTTTTTGAAAGATTTTTGTGCTTTTGATCTTACCTTTAGGCTGCTGCAAATTCGTCTCTAGGGTTATGTTTGTGCTTAATATATATGTATGATGGATTTAGGTCAGAATCATTGATGTGTTGTGTGGATATTTGATCCAAAAAATATTCAAAAAGATCATTGTATAAATTTCAAATATTTGATCATGAGTGCTTGCTATTTTGGGAGAGATCACATGATTTCCTTCTCATTCTAATTCAATCAATGATTATGAATTTCTAGAAACAAAATCTTCACCCAAAAATAGATTTTTATATTTTTTATTTATTTAAAATGATTTTTATGAATTAAATCAATAATAAATAAATAAAAAATAATAATTTGGGAGAGATCACATGATTTCCTTCTCATTCTAATTCAATCAATGATTATGAATTTCTAGAAACAAAATCTTCACCCAAAAATAGATTTTTATATTTTTTATTTATTTAAAATGATTTTTTATGAATTAAATCAATAATAAATAAATAAAAAATAATAATTTGGGAGAGATCACATGATTTCCTTCTCATTCTAATTCAATCAATGATTATGAATTTCTAGAAACAAAATCTTCACCCAAAAATAGATTTTTATATTTTTTTATTTATTTAAAATGATTTTTATGAATTAAATCAATAATAAATAAATAAAAAATAATAATTTGGGAGAGATCACATGATTTCCTTCTCATTCTAATTCAATCAATGATTATGAATTTCTAGAAACAAAATCTTCACCCAAAAATAGATTTTTATATTTTTTTATTTATTTAAAATGATTTTTATGAATTAAATCAATAATAAATAAATAAAAAATAATAATTTGGGAGAGATCACATGATTTCCTTCTCATTCTAATTCAATCAATGATTATGAATTTCTAGAAACAAAATCTTCACCCAAAAATAGATTTTTATATTTTTTATTTATTTAAAATGATCTTTATGAATTAAATCAATAATAAATAAATAAAAAATAATAATTTGGGAGAGATCACATGATTTCCTTCTCATTCTAATTCAATCAATGATTATGAATTTCTAGAAACAAAATCTTCACCCAAAAAAAAGATTTTTATATTTTTTATTTATTTAAAATGATTTTTATGAATTAAATCAATAATAAATAAATAAAAAATAATAATTTGGGAGAGATCACATGATTTCCTTCTCATTCTAATTCAATCAATGATTATGAATTTCTAGAAACAAAATCTTCACCCAAAAATAGATTTTTATATTTTTTTATTTATTTAAAATGATTTTTATGAATTAAATCAATAATAAATAAATAAAAAATAATAAAAATGATGAATTTTGGTCAATTGGGTCGTGCACCATGTTATGAGATGGATTGGGTCATAAATTAGGCAGCCCATTTGGAAAGAAATACTTCTAAGCCTCCATTTTCAACATAAACCATCACAAAATTGCCCAACTTTGCAAGGGCACATTTCTCTCAATTTTAAATGTATGATGGTGTTCTTGGACTTTTTGGAAAGCTTGAAGAGTCCTCTAAACAACCCCATTGGTTTCAGGTCCATATCATTTACCAATCTCAAGTTATGCCCTTTTGAAGTTGTTGACTTTTTGTTGACTTTTGAAATGACCTATAATGTCTTAGATCATATCTTTCAAATAAAGCATTTTTGGGCTTAACCTTCAACATCAAAGTTGTAGATAATTCAATTTCCTTCAAAATGAGCTTTGGATGGAGACTTGGTGATGAAGTATGTGAAAGTTATGCCTGGTCAAAGTTCAGTTGACTTTTACTGAGGAAACCCTAATTTAGAAACTCCTGATTATTGATGATCTGGAATCTCCTTGATGAATCATGATCAACCCTTGATAAAATGATGAATTTTACTTCATATACTTGATGTTGGCAAAAAATCATGAAGTTTGACTTTGGTTTGACCACAGTTGACCTCAGTTTGACTTTTTAACTGCATTGACTGTTTTTGACTTATCTGATCATCTGACTGAGCAAACTTTTGAGAAAAGTCTTGAAACTTAACATGGGGGTTCTTATACACATATAAGATGTTATGAAGCTCACTTGAAGTCTTGGAAGTCCATTTAGCCTGATTAAAGTCAAAACCCTAGTTTTGGATGCACTGCTTAGGAGGTGCATTGTCTGAGGGAATTGTCAACTCTTCTGACCAATTGTGAATTTTGTGAACCTTGTGAACCTTCTTGGAACACAAAGTCTTGTATTGTGAGGGCAAATTTTGGGGTGCAACACATGCATTTTACAGTCATTTACTGTTTACTGTTAAGCTAATGCTTTATCTGTTTCTGTATCATTGACATGATCCCCTAGGACTCTCATCTCCTTTGATAAGGAAATGATGATAGAACTTTAGGTTGAAACCTATGCATGACAACTTCTAGGAGTTCCCTGTTTCAAACTTCAACCATAGGATGAATCCTTGGCATGATAACAGTAGGACTTGATAGTCTCCCTCCTAGTTGAGCTTGTTCTCTTCTCATCTCAAAACAGCTTAAGATACAGTAATCATGAATGATTTCTTTCGTACGTTACGAGCCTTAAGCTATCTGAGAAAGGATTGTTGGAGAGTTTCTTTCCAACAGTCTAGATGTTTAGTATGGCATCCTTTGGGTGACATGCGACGCATTCACTCTCAAGTCATAGTCTCTAGTGCGATTGAAATTGCAAACACAATAAAAAACACTTCTTCCGCAAAATACAGGAAATAAGCCGTAGTTTCCCGAACTACGTAAGCTCTGATCTCTCACACCTGTTGAGAGTACATAGGCACGATACTGATGTATTGGCGAGCCACCTTCCCCCATAACCCGTAGGGCGAACTACGTTGACTCTGATTTCTCATTCTCTGATGAGAATACGTAGGCATAAAGTGCGACGCTTTGCCGAGTCATTTTCTTTTCTTTTTAGACCAGCCTTGATAGGTAGATAGATACACCAACCCGTCCAAATAAAAACAACAAGCGTGGATCCCATCGAGTACGATGGACGTGAGGGGTGCTAATACCTTCCCATTGCGTAACCGACTCCCGAACCCAGACAACAGTTGCGACGACCTTGTCTTATACCTTTTTCGTCAGGTTTTTCCGATCGTTTCCTTTCTCGCTCCGAGGGATAAATAACGAAAGGTGGCGAATCTTCTGTTATGCCGGCACCTTATTTTCGCGGTAGCGACAACTGGCGACTCTGCTGGGGAATTCAAGAATCTCTGGTTCTCCGGTTCCCTATGCGAGTCAATCCTAGCGCTTGTATGATTACTTGTTAGGTTGTGTTTATTTATCGCATTTTACTTCCCTCATTTTATTTTCAGTATGATATGATTATCCTTGCTGTTGTGGGAAGGGGGCATTCTGATGAGTGAAAAGCCAGACCCAGGCTTGAGTGAACATAGCATTAGTTGTGGAAATTAGTGGGCGCGTGCTTGCTTTGCAGGCACTAGTGTCTCATGAAATCCACGCTCAGACGAGGTTCTCCTGGTTGGCTTCTTTTTCAACCCTTTGGGTTGAGGGGGTTGCTGGTTTGGAGGGTTGTCGACTCTGGGGACCGATCATTTGTGATTCAGCCGAGTGAGGCCGCTTCATGAGCTGGTGATGCCACACCTTCTGGGTATCATATCACCCCTCTTGAATGTCTATGACGCTGATGAACGCATAGGATGCCGAACTAGAGTCAGTTTAGGTCCATACCTGTGAGCAGGGTTGGGTTTATTGCAGGAAACTTTGACCTTCAGACCACCTGGTTTTCTTGATAGTGGATCAGTGTTGTTGGGATCTGAGGATCTTATCATCAGATGTGTATTTGTTCTTGATAGAGCATATTATTGATCAGAGGATCTTATCATCATATGTGTGCTTGTTCTTGATAGAGCAGGTTTTGATCAGAGGATCTTATCATCAGAAGTGTATTTGTTCTTGACAGAGCAGAGTTTTGGTTATCAGATTTGTGTTCTTGACAGAGCAGATTTCTTGGTCCTTATTATCAGATGGTTGTTCTTGACAGAGCAGATTTATGGTCCTATCAGATTTGTGTTCTTGACAGAGCAGATTTCTTGGTCCTTATTATCAGACGTTTGTTCTTGACAGAGCAGATTTATGGTCCTATATGTGTGTGTGTTCTTGATAGAGCAGACTTGTGGTCCGATACCAGGGTTTTCTTATTATCAGATGCAGTGGTTGTTCTTGATAGAGCAGCATTATGGTTTTGTTGATACATAATCTCCACAGCACAGTTTCCTTGATCTCCTGCTGCATGATTGCATTTTACATTGTTTTGCATACATTTGCATTTCATTAACGTGTATCTGTGTTGCAGGTACCGTTTTCCCCGATCCAGGATTTCTTGCCTCCTATTGTATTGTTATGGGTTCTCTGAGGAAGACCGTGGCTTACAAGTTCCCTGCCCCTGATGTGGTTAAGTTGACTGGTTTGATAGCTCTAGCAGATGATTCTGTGAGGGATGAGTTCAGAAAATCTTACGGCAAATTGCTCAGTTTGGTTCGTAAACCTTCTGCGTTCGAGTCGAATGGGTTGCACACCCTGCTGCAGTTCTACGACCCTCCGTTGAGATGTTTCACTTTCCAGGATTTTGTTCTCGCCTCTACGCTGGAAGAGTATGCTGATTTGCTAGGTGTGCCTATCAAGAGGCAGATGCCTTTTGTTCATATGGATGCTGAGCCTGATCTGGCTGGTTTAGCTCCTTCACTTCATCTGGATGCCTCTAAGTTGGTATTGACTAGTTGGAACAAGGTTTCCGGCTTCTCCTTGCAGTTTCTAGTGGGAAAGGCTCAGCAGTGCGCCAAGGACGGATGTTGGGTCGCGTTCAACGCCATTCTCGCTTTGTGCATATATGGTATTATTCTGTTCCCCAATATACCCGATTTTGTAGACTTCGATGCATTTCACATCTTTGCATCAGGGAATCCAGTCCCTACCTTGATAGGCGATGTCTACCATTCTATCCATTACAAAAACGAGAACAGAAGGGGCAAGAATGTCTCGTGCTGCGTACCCTTGCTTTATAAATGGCTTGATAGTCATCTGCCCAAGAGGGGTCCTTTTGTTTCGTCTGCAACCACAGCTGAGTGGTCCGAGCGTCTGATGATCTTATCTGCAGAGGATATCGACTGGTTCGACAGAGATAGGTTGGGTACTGAGGTGATCTTCAGCTGCAGCGGGTTTCCAAATGTGCCTTTGGTAGGCAGGAAAGGCTGTATAAACTATAATCCATCTTTGCTGGTCCGACAGTTCGCGTATGCTTTGAGAGCTCCGCCGAAGGATGAAGAGGTGCAGGAATCTCTGTACCTCACTGGTCTTCTAGAGGGGGATCTGTTGTCCAAGCTTCAGCGCGCATGGAACGGTATCAGTAAGAGGGGAAAACCATTGCTGGGGAAAAGTAACAATCAAGCCTACCCTCCGTATGTGACCTGGATCAGAGCCAGAGCAGATGCTATAGGGATGCCGTTCCCTCAGGCCAAGCCGGAAGGTCCTCCAATGATTGAAGAGCCTACTACCGTGCCCATTCAGCAGCATAATTAGGTGTTAGCCGAGCGAGATGAATTGAAGCGGGGAAAACGAAGAACTGGAGAAAGAATTGGCTTAGCTCCGAAGCGAGAGGAACGAGGCCGTTCGTTCCTTCAAAAGACAGACCGAGTTGGTAAACCAGCTAGGTACAGACCTGACTAAGCAGATAGCCGAGCGTGAGCGCATGGGTCAAGACTTCAAAGCTGTCAACGACGTACTAGCTACGAAGAAGCAGCACTTGGACGAGGCATATCGGAGGATATCCAAGTTCAACCAGCACTAGAAGGCTTCCCTGGCCACCAGGAAAGAGCGGGAGGGCAAGCTGATGCTACAGATCTCCAAGCTGAAAGCCCAGGTGAAGATCAGTGAGAAGAGGTTTGATGAAGAAATCACTCGCAGATACGCTGCTGAAGGCCAGCTCAACAGAGCTCTCGCTAACTTGAAGGAGCGCAAACTGACGTTTGAATCCAAGAAGCGGAAGCTAGAAGATTGCTTCGGCGAAGAAGCATGGGAAGATTCGGTCGAAGGTCTTTAGTACACCATCATGCAAAGGGAATTACTCGTCGAAGGGTTACTCGCTCTGCCTGATCATCCAGAAACGAAGGAGTTGTTAGAAGAGTATCGCGCCCGTGGCCGTACTTGACTACTTGTATTCTTTTCGTTTTGATCATTGTTGTATGCTGACCATCACCAGGCTTGTTGGCTGAGGTCACGCTGTTGATTCATCTGGTACCCGCTGATGTTGTGTACTGCCTTGACGGGCTTTCTTTATATATGAGATTGTTATTTCCATGATTGGACTCGGACTTCTTATTATT
>OZ012738.1:403286882-403360461 GCA_963859935.3 Lathyrus sativus | reverse complement strand
CTGATTTTCCAAATCTAACTTTGGTGACTCACAGGATCGATCAGATTGATCCTAGGACATGTGCTAAAAGGATTTTTGTTTTGAAAGTCTATCCAAGTTCCACACTCGAACAATATTGGGATAAAGGAATCTTAAAGAAATACCTATTCGACTACGGAATAACTTAAAGATAAAATAAAGCTTTCAATAAAAGAAAGGAGAAAGTTTGTTTAGAGAGGTGAAGTTAGACTAAGGACAAAAAGAAGAGAATTGCATAAGAAAAGAAGGGAAAGGAAGAGAAAGGAAGATAACAAGGAAGAAAAAGGTGCAAAGACAATAAAAAACTTTGTAAAGTTTAAAGCAAAATAAAGTAAATTGCATTAAGTTAAAAGATGGTGTGTTTACATCACGTACATTCTCTATAATACTCACTTTCTCTATGCTCGGATACTTGGAGTAATTCTAAGAGTAATTTGTACAATAGTAAATTACAACACACTTTGGCTATGTCTAAGACATCCTATTTATAGTAGTAAAAAATAACCTCTAGTAACCTCCAACATCACCTCCTCTCGCCACTTGTCACAAATGCATGGATCTACTGCTCATAAGGTGCCACGTGTCTTTCTTAAGCAAAACCGTTCCCTCAAATTTCTGAATTTCAAATCCTTCGACAAACCATCCATAACAGCAAGCGGTCGAAATCCTGGCTTTTGGGTGAGTTCTTCGACTTCTTCTTCTGCCTGTTTTACCTCTTTCGACCAATCCTTCGTTCTCATCTTACCTTTAGCCATTTATCTTGGATTCCTTTCTTCTACATGAGGCGTCGAATTTAGGAGCTAACAGCATGTTATGTTCTTACCCTTATTAAGACGACTAAATAAAATAGGAACATATAGTTGGGTTACGCTTGTTTGTCTTATTTCTGGAGATCTTTGTGTAAAAATGCAAAGAAATACACATCTACATTTTCTAGATGTGCCGTTTTGCTCCAACCATTGGGGTTGGTCTGGATTCCCACCCCTAGAGCCCATCAACCACAACAGCTTCACATTCTCGTACGTACAAAAGTAAGTTAATAACATCATTTTCATTTACTTACTTTACTGATTATTATCTCTAAATAATATATTTGAACTTTTTTGGTTTAGATGACAGGCTTGTGGTATGACTTGCAGCAGATGTCCTAGACACTGTATCATTCAATATCGCAATCTCTTGGATCACCTTACACGATAAGATGTATTACCACTAAACAAATCAAGTTATTTTTAATATTACCCATTTTATAATCTAATATATTTTTCTTCTATAGTTCATTTGGCGTCCATATCTAAATATAGAACATCAACATGAAGTCAGAGAAGAAGAAAATATAGTCGTTTGGACTGCATGTAGGTCGATCACCAGGTTCGCCAGTGTGGAGATGCACCATAGTAACCATGTGAAACTGCAGTTCGAAATGCTTCAAAACATCCCAGATCCCCCGACGTGCCTCGGACAATGGTACAAACTAAAAATTCATGAACAATAGAACTTTGACAATTGGAAGGACTTCGCTAAATCTGAGTGTCGTAAATGGAGGAACCATCATGACCATGTCTTACGTGACGATGTGATGCCAACCTCATCTAGACCAACTAACACTTACATGGCTTGGTACATATTGGTTAAAACAGGGTTTGCCTCTGAAGATAAGGACAAACCACTTACACACAAGAAGCTTCAACTTCTAACCCCTAGAAAATTACCAAACCTCTTACTCACAACCTCTTACCCAACAAAATTACCGGTCTACAAACACACAATCCCACAATCAAAACATGTCAGACACTCAACCACACTATCAAGAGCGTCCCACATACCAAGACACTCAAAATGTATATGTCCCTAACACATCATCCTACCATAGCCAAAATATCCAAAAAAACATATAACACCAACCTTTCCTCATACCATAGCTAAAATGCTGAAACATCACATCATAGCCAAAACACCTAAACGTCACAACAACCATATGAATATCAAACACCACAACAACCATTTCAACCTTTCTCCAACGAATCGTTCACACCAATGTCTCCCTTCAATCGTCCAGGCCGCACACCAATGACCCCATCAACACATCTCAACTACTCTAACATGGGTCACGAACTCAGTTAAAGTAGTGTGTCACTCCATACACAAGACTTCTTAGAAATGTAAGAACTTCTTAGGGATTTTAGTGATGTTCCTGAGACCTCAAATCCTTAAACACATGGAGTCAATAAACAACGAGTGCGGCGAGTTAAGGGGTGTGGAACTAGTGACCGATATGACCAACCTTGTTGTCGTCTTTGATGTATGTAAAAGTATTTTAAATTAAATATTAATGTTTACTATTAATGCTAAAATATTCATAATATATACCGGTGTCAGGTCAATTGACGCCTCCATTACTAATTTGTACACTAACGTTAATTAAATTGACAACACCATGTATAGTCGTCAATCTAATTGACGTCTCCAATAAAAAGTATTGAACTGTCACTAATTCATCTGACAATTTAAAAAAAAATTGTTTGAAAGTAAAGTATTTAAAATTTTTTTTTTAAAAATCTGAATGAATTATTTTTTGTGAGAATAAATTTGAAAAAAATAAGTTATTGGGGGTAAAAAAATATGTTTTGTTGTTACGGTCACATTTATGTTTCTTGTGGTTTTAAAATTACTTATACTAAAAAAATCAGTTAATTTCAACCCTTTAGATAATCTTGTTTACAATTTAATATACAGCCACTTTTAACCAAATGGCCTAAGAAAAAATTACAACCCCAATTTTAAAAATACTCTTTCAACATTTCATTTCCACTTTATCCCCTTTATAATATATCACCATATATCACCAATCTACTACATTATCTCTCTTAAGATATTGTTCACAAAAAATATTGAGCATAAAATATTGTAGTAAATGTTTGCTTTGTCGAAAAGAAAAGTATATAGAGGGCATGTGATGATCACATTGGTCAAGGAAAAATCGTTTTCTTGGATTGAGCGATGATAGAATAGACATTTATCTGTGCTTTCAAAATCTTTATTTGGCTTTTAAGCTTACTTGGTAGCCACGTTCTTGAATAAGTCCATGGACATGTCGACACGTGTACTCATAACATTCCTCAAGATTTCCAAATCACTTTTGCAGGGAACACATGTGTCCTAAATTCAACACCTATCTCGTCATGCTCTATTATGTTTTTTTATTTTATTTTAATATTTTAAATAAGTAACAAATATAATTTATTATTTTCTCCGTCTTAAAATAATTATTATATTTAATTTTTTATTAAAAAATTATAATAAGAAAAATAAATAATAATTATAATAAATTATCTTTATTAATTATAGATATATTCGAATTAGCATTATATAAAGTAAAAAAATAATAAATTAAAATATTACTTAGATTTTTTTTTTGATAAAATATTACTTAGATAATATAATTAAAAAAAAAAAGTAAAATTGCTAAAATGAAAAATAGTTAAATTTTTTTTATAAATATAATACTTATTTTAGGACAAAGTGAGTAACAAAAGAACATTACTCCATCGATCTTTTTTATAAGAAACATTTTACATTTTTAAATTTATTAAATAATTAATATATCTGATATGTATTATAGGTCAAATACATTAATTATTTAATAAATATAAAAACGTGAAATATTTTTTATAAAAAAGACCGAAGGAAATAGTATTTTACATATAATATTTTTTTTTAAATGTTTAGAAATAGCTAAAGACAAACAAAATAGCACAAAGCAAAACACAACAAGTAATAAAGTAAAAAAAAAAACAGAACTCACTATGACAAACCACAATTACTATAGAACCATCTCACTATTCAGATACTTCACATACGAGATCTCGAGTCATATCTCACTATTCACATGTTAGATCTCGAGTTAAATCTCACTATTCACATATTAGATTCCAACAAAAGAGGAATTGAAAATCTACCACCATACTCTGAATTAAAGTAAAAACTCAATCCTTTGTAAATACTGATAGATGATAGAGTTCTAAAGTTAATTCGTGAAGGTGCAAGAGTTCTCCATAGAGTTACTTAAAAACCATTTTCAAGCCAAAAAATACTATTCTTTTCCACTTTTCTCGATGTCTTTGTGATCCTATTAAAGATGACATCATTTCGACACTCCAAATAGACCAGGTTGCTGCATACCACAACATAAGATAATTACTCATATACTTAACCATGCCTCCTAAAGAAAGGAAATACTCAAACAACACACTAAGACCTTGATGAATCTGCTTCCCCAACCACCTAAAAATTTTATACCATATTGACACGACTATCTCAAAAGTAACAAAAAGATGAAAAATAGTTTTAAGAAACTTCACATAAGGGACAAGAAAGCTTAAAAGAATCAGTTAAAAACACTATTTTAAAAAGGTTGACTATGGATGTAATTGTCAAGAAAAACCACGATTTTACGCGGTGCCCAACTACTCCAAATGAGGGGGAAGGATTTGACTATGAAACGAGAACATAGCAAAAGAAAAGGTCAAACTTTTCCACTGAACTAGATAAGTGGAGGGCACTGAAAATGTTCTTTCACTAGAGTGCTTCAAAACCTACTTATCTTGGTCCAGGGTAAGGATAACATCTCTAAGAAAGGTATGAAAGTCATCCACAATAGGAAATTCTCTAAGAAAGAAGGATTTCCTCCATCTAATATCCTAGGTCAAAATCCTATTAACAACCACTCCTAGCTCACCCATCGTCTCTTTCGAATAGAGAGAGATGGATAACAAAGTAGGAAACTTGAACATTAATGGAATGCTTCCTAACCACGAGTCCTTCCAAAAGAAAGTATGAAAACCCGACCCCGCTTTGCTAACAATTCCATCAGAAAACCAATCAGAACTGCGCTCCTCTTTATATCTAAAAAGAGATATCTCTTTCCACCATGATGAAGAAGATCAAAAACCTTTACCCCTAGCTCCTCAACAAGAGGAAATAGAAATCTCACCATATCTAGTTATCAGAATATCCCTCTAGAAACCAAAGTCTCCAACAAGCAACCTCCATCTTCACTTTCTCAAAAGGGCTAAATTAACCAGCTTGAGATTTCTCACTCCCAACCCCATTTACTGGCTTGAGGTTTAGACAAGTGGTTCCATTAAAATGAGATATATCAGTAGATAGGGTGGCAAAACGAGTAAGGTCCACTAGGAATTGTCCATTTTGTGTGTATTTTTTGCAGGTCAAACTAATATTTTATATATGGACTCTCCACTAATTTTGTTTCGTCTCGTCTCATTTTTTACGAGCGTGAGAATTAACGATAAACATGAATTTTTTGTAATCTGTAATCTTTAGGGGTGCAGGACTTGTTAGGACTACCTCATTCCCTCAAACTTTTTGCAGGACGAGTCAGGTTTTTAGATATGCATCCTTTACTATGCTCGCCTTGCTCCATTTCTTGTTGTCTTTTATAGGGTGACCTAAACAAAGAGGACATATGTTTACCACCACTATTAACATAGTTTTAAGTATAATTGGTTTTAATATACTTTTTATGTAACATTCACTTCTAAGTGGTAAAGAAATGTGTAGTTTTGAATATATCGAAAAAAATTCAAAAAGTTAAACGAGGAATTAAATATCAAAAACTATAATCTAGTTTTAGCTTATGATTTTAAACTCAAGTTGAACTTAAACCCACTAAGCATGATTTGGAAGAATATCAAGAATAGATCCACAAGATTAGGATCACTCTCTCTTCAAAATATGTTCAAAATCTTGAAAATGTTTACAAAGATTTAGCATATTTGACAGGAAAAGTGTGTGAGATAAATACACAAGCTAAGCACAAGTAAATGAAGCATAGTTCGGTACTAAGATTACAAGGTTCGATAGGATTATTGACATAAGCACTTGGGAGACATGGAATTCGACAAAGGCAGTTAGGAGACCTGGAGATGTTCTTTAGACAACAATGGAAGTTCTACATCACTTATATACTGTAGACATGTGGAAGCAATGCAGAGAAGACCACGTAATAACTTACGTGTCAATTTCTAGTAAATTAGTCATTGTTGGTGGTTACTGATGTATTTGTATATAATATGATTTAATCTCTGTAGCAAGGGTTCACAATTTTCATTATTAGTCTTTATAGAATTCAAACATCTAAGTTATACAGATAGTGAATTTGTGAACAAATGCATGAATCTGTGTTCTATTTCTAACTTAAGTCATTTATTCGATTGATTTATCCTTTCCTTTTCATTTACTTTATCTTTTAAAAGATTATGCACTTAACTCTTGAAGTTTTTATCTAATTAACCCACATTCGGACGTTAGTTTCCAAGCATTGAACACATTTTTCTCAAACTCGTTTGCACAATATCTCCTTGGATTTTTTCGATTTTAATCCTATAAGTGAATTAGAACTCGTGATTACTTACCAAAAACAACAGTAAACAAATTGGCACGCCCATTGAAACCCTTTTTGTGTAAAGAAAATTAAACTTTTGCAGAAACATGTGTTTGTTTTTACTATTTGTTCTTCATATGTGCAATATTTTAAATATCTGAGTGTTTGTGGGTCTGAGGAGTGGTAAAACTCTTGTTAAGATGATTCTTCCAACATCAAAATGTTCTTTTCTTCCCTAGAAAAACCAATCGAATCAACAATTGGGGGTGTAGTGTAATACCCCAAATTTTTCCCTAGGATTAGTCGAATCATCTCGCATTCTGTTGCATTTTTGCATTTAACCAGTCACTAACAAGTTTGTGTAGTTGTTTGATTTTTACAGGAAAATATCATGTTACACGCTTTTTGGTTCATATTTCATTTTTTAAATTAATTTCATTGCATTTTTAAATCAATCATTGTCTCATTGTTTAAAGAAAAATCAATTTCATTTCTATTTCATTTTTAATTTTAGTCTCATTTTATTTTTAAATAATTTCATTTCATTACTATTTTTTATTTTAAATTAATTTCATTTTTATTTAATATTATTTTCATTCTATACATTTTTATACTAAGTTTTAATTTTTATTATTATTTGCATATCAAAAAATAAAATAATAATAATAATAATGTTTTAAAAAAAATAAAGGACTTTTATTAGAAATAATAAGAATTCTTTAAAAAAATAATAATAAATAAATAGAATTATTAATTTCAATTTTATTTTAATTTTATTTTAATTTTATTTTAATTATTTAAATTTAGTAATTATAACTAATATTAAGTTGGGATTTAAGATGAGCATTAGGTTAGAGTTAACCCTAATTTGATACCTCTATAAACATAAGTTATATTTGAGAAAAGAAAGAAGGAGAAAGAAAAGAAAAAACGGCGGCCGTTCTCACGATTTATCGGAAGATGGAATTTTTTTGGAAGAACCCTAAAAGGTTTGAATTTATCATCGGCCAAGCGCTACCGGCGAGCAAAAAGTCCCAACGGCGGAGGCTCAGTTCGTTCAACATCATCGTCGTTACCGTAAGCTTTCTCTTTCCTTTGATTTACGGCATTTTATGATTTTTGTGTGTTGTTTTGTTCATTGATTGTAGATTAATGGGAAGAATAAATAGAAGATGACATGTAAGGATTGAAGGAGAGGAAAGCTTCGATAGTCATCCATGGAGAAACGGCAGAAGCCTTTTTATTTACGTTTCATTTTTTATTTTATTATTCAATTGTTTATTTTTTCATTTATAATAACTATGTAGTTTGTAATTAATAATGCAATTAAGTTTAGGTAAGCTATTTCAACCAAAAAAAAACCTAACGTAATCAGTTTTTTTTTTAAAATTAAGATCTTTCTAAAAAGTTTTTTTAAAAAATTAAACCATTTTTTATTTAAAAACATATTTCTAAATAAAACAATTTTTCTTAATTAAAGCTTTTTTCCAATTAAAACCATTTTTCATTAAGTTAACACAAAAATTAAAAAATGACCTTTCTTTCACTAAAACAAAAATTAAAACCTTTTTCGTTGAATTTAAATCAAATTTTTCATTAAAATTTAAAACATCTTTTTAATTAAAATTTAAAACATTTATTTTCGATAAAATTAAAACATTTTTTTCAAGACATTTTTTCATTAAAATTAAAACCAGTTTCTTTATTAAAATTTTTAGTAAATAATTAGAATAGTTTCTCCATTTAAGCATGAAATTAATTCTCCTATCCTCTTCTCAATAAAAACTCAAAAAGAAATAAGTTTTGATTTAGCCGTTTCAATTTTGTCTAATCCTCGTTAATTTGTTTGTTTCAACTCGTTATTATTTCATTTGTTCGTTTTTGTTCCATGGATGTAATTTACGCGAGGCCATGGTCGCGGTTATTTTATTTTGCATTTTTTGGGAATTTGTAATTTACGCGAGTGATCGTCGCGATGCTTTTTTTACCGCTTTCTTTATTTTTCCGCACTTTAATTCGGCCGAATAGTAATTTGTCGTATTTTGCATATTTTTACCGTTAGAATCCCTCCGAAGGAATTAGGATTAACAGTTTGGCCGCCGAGTCAATAACCCTAATTTTGACCCTTTCAAAACCCTATTAGCCTAGGCGTCCTGCCGTGGACGAAAATGCCATTTACCCTAGCATTAGGTCAAAGAGTCGCCGTACTCTGTTTTAGGGTTTCCCGCCGTGGAACACCTAATTTAACCGTAATTTTCAATTAACAAATTCAACATAGAAATATGAGTTTCAAAGACTCCACGTAAGCGTGTCCTTAAGATATGTTTACTCCCCTTGAAACCTTGACCACAGTCAAGACGTTTCTAACCTCCCTTTCGAGGGGAACTACGATTACTCTGATTCCATTCCCTATCCAGGATACGTAGGCACAAGATGCGACGTCTTGCCGAGTAAACTTAGGACTAACCCTTAGGTCTTTAGGTCACTCTATCCCTTAGCTCAATATATATTAAAGCAGATAATAAATAAAAATAAAAAAGCATATAATAAACAAAAGGTTCCTGTAGAGTACTACAGAAGTTTAGGGTGCTAGTACCTTCCCTAAGCTTAACCAACCCCTTACCTAGGTCTCTCCCCGCATTGTGTTTACGATGCAAAAATAGGTTTTCCCTCTTTTGACCTTTTCCTTCGGATAAATCAAAGAGCGGTTGTGAATTGAATTATGATTCAAACTAATTAATAGTTTGATATCCTATTTCCACCGCAACAGAAAATGGCGACTTCACTGGGGACATATGCCATAAATTTTAAGGGTTACCCCTATTTTGTTTATTGTATGATATTTTCCATTATTTGATCTCTTGTATATATTATTATTGTGCCTTGCTTGGGGGGTACCCCGTTATTGTGAGATAAGTCCTACACCCGGACTTGAGTGACCTTATTATAGGATGGGGATATATTCGATGAGGCTTATAGGGAGTTGAATCCCGACCAAGCTGACTTGAGAATCACCGCTCAGTTGAGACCCTTTCGAAAATGGTTCGGTTGAACGAGTAATCGTGAAAAATTTTACTATTGTCGATTGGAGTCTGTGATACTGGGGACCGTAGTACATTAACACCACTTTGGCCTTATCTAGGACGTAGTGCGGGAACTATGAGGGAGTAATTCCAAAATGGTTGTTACGCGATATTACACTCAAAAGAGGTTCTCTTGAGGATATTATTAACCACCAAGTCAATTGGGAAATTGATAATATCCGAAAGATGGACTAATGACTTTGGGAACTTTTTTAGAACCTTGTTCTGCAGGTATAACTAACCTTAGTACATACCTATTAGGATGGGTAGACCCTAACTCCTTGCATATACCTTTAACCTAGGACTTTGTATATATGCATTTCATCCATAAGACATCACATTGCATCACATGTCATGGAATTCAAATTTTATTTATGAATATTGCAGGATACCATGGATTACAAAAAAAAAACTTTGAGATATTCTTTTAAAGGACGTAAGTTAGATGACCTAAGGAAGCTAGGAGCTTTGGTTCAAGATCAACAAAGGATCCAGAAACAAGTATGGAAGGCTGTTATTTTTGTTGAAACCTCAAGTAGACGAAGGTTTCCTTTCGACTTTGTTACAGTTCTAGGATCCAAATTATCTTTTCCTTACATCCCTCGAGTATCATCTCTTGCCTACCCTAGAAGAGTACTCTCAATTGGTGGGGTTACCTATTCTGAAGGAGTCTTCGTTCCCTTTCTTGGAGAAAGACCCTAAAGGACAAGACCGTTGCTAAAGCCATATGCTCGAAGTCATCCGACATCAAGGACACTAACCACCAACAATTGTGAAGACTTTTCCAACGTACCCTTGCTTGGTTTTGATGAAGGGTTTATTTTCCTCCAACTCTCGATCAGCCTTTTAAAGATAGGCGCATCCTAAAAAAAAAAGGCCCAGCTAGAAGAGCAGATCAAGGGGCAACACAGGAAGCTTCCTTAGGGTCATTATTAGCTTTTATTTAGCTATTATCCCAAGACTTTTCTAAGAATATTATTTGTAATCCATTTTTAATTAATAAATAAAAATTCTTTGTTATTCTGTAATATTCGTAAATATTTGAATTCCATGAAATCATTCCATTCACATTTCACATTTTTGCATCATATTTTTGCATCACATGTGTCTCCCGGTTTCTTATTCTCGGTTCTCTCGCCTGTCAGTTTCGTCACCCTGGGTCCTCCGCATCAGTACAATACTAGAGCCCAAGCTCGAAAAAGGATGGAAGAACAAGCTAAAGAGATAGACCGTGTCAGCCATGAACTCGAAGATCTTCGAGGAAGTGTGGGGAAGATTATGGAGATGCTACAAGCTCTTAATACAAAGCTGGATTCTCAGCCCACTGTTGTTTCTGAGATCACCCATACTGTTGTGGATCCTCAACCAGCCGTTACTGTTGCGAATGTACCTCCTCATGGTTTTCAATCCAGTTTGGTGCGTCCTACCATCGCTCAAGCAGTTCGACGAGTTACTCCTTTGAAGTGCAAAACTCCAAGCTCTGACCACCATAAAAGAGCTACACGTCCGAGGAATCGCATGATGGCTGCTCATCAACATCAGCAGAATTATGTTCAAGGTTATCCGGTTCAGCATGCTCCACAACCCTATGTGGCTACTGTCGCAACTCCTGTCAATCCTCAATTTCCTACCTATCAGTCTGTGCAACCGGCTCCAGTCTATCAGCATCCGGTTTATCAACAACCTCCTGTTTATCAGTCTGCACAAGCTTCTATCAACTGTCAACGAGTGCACAACAGTCCTGTATGCCAATCATCAGAGGAGCGAGCACCCCGACAGAATGGTCTGAGTAAGAGGCAGTATAAACCTTGTCCTCCGATTCCAATGACGTTCACTGAGTTGTATCCTTTCTTAGTGCAACAAGGTCTGGTTGTTACCCGAACTTTGGGTCCACCTCCCAATCCGGTACCTGTCAATTACAATGCCTCCGCTCATTGTTTATTTCATGAGGGTGTGCCTGGTCACGATTTGGAAGGATGTTACGCGCTTAAGAATATTGTCAGAGATTTGCTAGAAAAGAAGGTCCTGTCTTTTGACGATCCTCAGCCGAAAGTCAAGACTCCTCTCAAGGCGTCCCAGGGGCCAGAATCAAGCTCTGCAAAGCCTGTTTTCAACATATCTCAACCAGTGACGCATATGGTGAATCAGCCGAAGCCGGTAGTTCTTCAGATGCCTAGTCTTTTTCATTTCAGCAATCCTCAAGATGATGCGACCCCGATCAACAGAGAATCTGAGAGAGTTATTCTGAGTGAAGATTTGAAGATCGATAATGAAGTAATGACAGACGTAGCTGGGGCAAGCAAGACGACTCCTTCCCGTGAGGCTCCGCTAGAGGAAACCACTACCATGCCAGTCTCAGACGCAAAAACTTCATAAACACATCTTGAAGGACTTTTAGACATTACATTTTGATTATTTATATGTTTATTTTCTTTGATTAAGCATAATTATCATGTACAAACTTGTTTATTTTGGAATAATTGATGCAATGCATGTTTGTCTTGAATAAATCCATTCGTTTCACTCATTAAAAATATTTTTCATAAACTTATAATGCCAATTTTACCCGATCTCTTGTTTGATAGAGAATTGGGAGGAGGATGATGAACCAAAAACATCAAATCTCTTGTCGTATGCTTCCAATTGAAACCTGCTGATGATGTAAGGCATTGTTTCAAATCCCAAACACTGGAGACATAAGGATGATAATCCCTCTTTAACCCCTTTGAGCCTTGAAGTAGGAGTTTTCTTCTTTTCCAAATTAAAACCCTTATTTTAACCTAGGGCAGGGTAGTTTTTTCAGTACAACCAATCGAGCGCTCAAACCCTCAAAAAGGAGGAGCGAACCGTCGAGAATCTATCCTCAGCATCTTAAGAAGTCAAAATGCAACGACTATTCCTCTACTACCTACAGAGTGGGGAAGTCACAAACCTTCAAAAGAGTCACATGACTTAGTCGACAAAAATATAAAAAATATATATATATGTAGCCCGCTAAGTCAGAACCTGTGAAGGAGACTTAGGTAAAACTGGGGCATCTCGCTGGACTCCAAAATCAAATCAAAAAACGCCGTCCAGGAAAAAGTTAGGGAATGAAAAAATATAACAAAAACAAGGGATTACAATGAAGAACCCCCGATAAAGAACAAAGTCGTGTGACTCATCGCCAAAAGAAACTAGGTGAGTGACGGCTATGTCCAGAGCCTTAGTAAGTCCCCGACCATATCAAATTCGTTTGAGATATGAGTGCTCGTATCTCGTAAACTGAATAAGATTGGAGAACATCACGAAGAATGGGTGGGTGCAAATAACATTTTGAGCCTTTATCCTTTGTTTCTTAAATCGTGAACCAAGCCACGATACAACCATTAAAATACCAAATTGAAGTAGGAATTCTTTTGAAAGCATACTCGACGAGATAATGTTTCCTGACTCCTACGAGCTATGCTCAATTCACCGTTGGCATTACAAAGTAAATTCATATCCTAGCTATGCGACTTCGGTCGCGAGTTATAGTGATATCCTTTTTCAAAACAAAAACAAAAACAAAAATTTCAAGACAAATATATTGTTGCATTGATAGTTTCAGGATAGCATTTCACGTGTGTCAGTTTTGCCTGATATCTTAGAAACTTAAATATAGATGTCACAGATCCTGCTAAACAGGGGCAGATGGTTTCCAGTTTTCTCAGCAATGCGAGCCTGACATTCTTAAGAGTTATTTTTGAAGACTCAGTCATGTCACCGTCGATCTGAGCCAGTTACGCTGAGATCTGACAAATCTCTCCAAGAGTTGGAAAACAGTGGGGCATCTGGACTCCATGTTTCTCTGTAAAATCCTCTTGAGCTGACCTTTCCTTACGAAGCAGGTATTCTGGGGCATGATATTTTCAAAATGGCGACTACGACAAAGTCCATTGAGATAAAAGTTAGCTTCGTTTCACGACATTCTTCATGCACCCGATGGATTTTACTCCCGGCGGTCTTCATTCCCCAGTAAATCTCATCATTGCAGAATCTACATCAACCATTTCCTCAGAGCAGTCCCCAGAGAGACTTTAAGCCGACACAGTCCCCAGCGAGATTATAAGCTGACAACACTTTGGGCTGAGTCGATAACCTCCAAGACAGCAGAGATTATACCAGCATCTTCCCAGTAACAGTCCCCAACGAGACTTTAAGCTGACAACACTTTTTGGATCCATCCGATAAATCCCCAGTGACTCTCAAGATTAGAGAGATATCCCCGGTATCTTCCAAGTGATATATGTTCTTGAAGACCCATTCTTAGTGGAAGCATCTATTCCTCAGTGAAATCGCCTTACTTTCCTCAGGAAATATTCCCCAGGAGATCGCTAAATTCTCCCCAAGAGGTCAAGATATTGTCCTCATGAATGTTTGTTGAATTCTCCCCAGTAAGTCTAATGAACTCTCCAGGGAAGTTTGATATACTTTATCCCCAGTCGGATATGCCTTTTCCCTAGGAAGCCGAAGTATTATTCCCAGGAAGTTGCTACGCTATCTCCATGAAGTTGCCTAATTCCACATCTTCCCCACGAAGCGGATATTTATTTTATCCCCAAAAATCTCTGATCCCAAGAGTTCTTTGGCTGATTATGGTTCATGATAGCAATCCCTCACGTGAAGTCATGATATCTTATCCCCATGCGGAAGTTATGAATCCCCAGTTGAAGTCGTGACATCGTACTCTCCAGTGAAGATGTATCCCCATGTAGAAGTCATGATCTTTTCTCCTCAGGGAAATTTTAACTTTGAAGCCAGATTCGATCTTACCATCAACTATTCCTATCCTCTAATAGATGTATTGTTGCAGAGGTCACCGGGTATTCTTGTCAGAATGTTTATTTCATCTCATGTCTCCTCTCTCATCTGTTTTGTCAGCATGAGTATTACATACTCATTTTCATTTCATTGTCATACACATGAACATACACATTCGTATACACGTTGCCATACGCATTAGCATTTGCATGCTTGCTATTTGTCGTCATCCTTGTTGTTACCGCCGAGTAACTGGGTTTGTCCGCTCTCTCCAAATTGATCGTCAACCCTAAGCATAAAATACCTACTTGTTTCCAGTTTCCCCATAGAGTTCAACCCTCGTGGACGATGGTTATTTCCGTTACCTTTCCGCGTTAAGATAAGGTAGTCCCCATTCGAGTTCGTTTCCTCAATGGAGTTTTGTTTGTCAGTTCTTTCTAGCCCAATTCTAGATCGAATTTCGGTCCCGTCGGTCACCTAACATACCTGGATGTGCATTTATTTTGCACTATCTCTCAAGAAAAGCATTTACAATCCTTTGCAGATATGCGACAGTTCTCGCCTGAGAATTTTATCACTACATTGCACAATAGACAAGCAACAGTTCCCAGCCGAGGAGCTTATCACCTACATTACACTTTACAATACACTCTACAATTGATCTTCTCATACAAGGAGCTCATTATTACATTATAGTGATCTAGATGTTTGCCATCATCATAACATTCTTGACAATTTACATTACAGTGATCTAGATGTTTACCATCATCACGACCTTCTTTACAATTTATGTTACCTGCTATCACTCAATGATCTAGATGTTTGCCATCATCACAACTTTCTTTACAATTTAAATTACCTGTTACCACCTCTACAAGCAGTTCTCACCCGAGAAGCTTATTATTGCCACTCTTGCAAATAAGCGGCATTTCTCGCCCGAGAAGCTTATCCTATCTTCGTCTTTGATTAAGCATAAATTTATGGCATTGTCAGCATTATAGTTTATTTCCGTTTTGTGCATAGCATTGCATATCACTGCATCTAAGGGCAAAATTTTCGGTTATCTATATTTAAATCCCTCCACCATGATTTCTCGAGCCTTCGTCGCTCAAATCATCAGGTGAAGCTATTTAAATAGGGGCAACTGTAATACCCCAAATTTTTCCCTAGGATTAGTCAAATCATCTCGCATTCTGTTGCATTTTTGCATTTAACCAGTCACTAACAAGTTCGTGTAGTTGTTTGATTTTTACAGGAAAATATCATGTTACACGCTTTTTGGTTCATATTTCATTTTTTAAATTAATTTCATTGCATTTTTAAATCAATCATTGTCTCATTGTTTAAAGAAAAATCAATTTCATTTCTATTTCATTTTTAATTTTAGTCTCATTTTATTTTTAAATAATTTCATTTCATTTCTATTTTTTATTTTAAATTAATTTTATTTTTCTTTAATATTATTTTCATTCTATACATTTTTATACTAAGTTTTAATTTTTATTATTATTTGCATATCAAAAAAATAAAATAATAATAATAATAATAATGTTTTAAAAAAAATAAAGGACTTTTATTAGAAATAATAAGAATTCTTTAAAATAATAATAATAAATAAATAGAATTATTAATTTCAATTTTATTTTAATTTTATTTTAATTTTATTTTAATTATTTAAATTTAGTAATTATAACTAATATTAAGTTGGGCTTTAAGATGGGCATTAGGTTAGAGTTAACCCTAATTTGATACCTCTATAAACATAAGTTATATTTGAGAAAAGAAAGAAGGAGAAAGAAAAGAAAAAACGGCGGCCGTTCTCACGATTTATCAGAAGATGAAATTTTTTGGAAGAACCCTAAAAGGTTTGAATTTATCATCGGCCAAGCGCTACCGGCGAGCAAAAAGTCCCAACGGCGGAGGCTCAGTTCGTTCAACATCATCGTCGTTACCGTAAGCTTTCTCTTTCCTTTGATTTACGGCATTTTATGATTTTTGTGTGTTGTTTTGTTCATTGATTGTAGATTAATGGGAAGAATAAATAGAAGATGACATGCAAGGATTGAAGGAGAGGAAAAGTTTCGATAGTCATCCATGGAGAAAACGGCAGAAGCCTTTTTATTTACGTTTCATTTTTTATTTTATTATTCAATTGTTTATTTTTTCATTTATAATAACTATGTAGTTTGTAATTAATAATGCAATTAAGTTTAGGTAAGCTATTTCAACCAAAAAAAAACCTAACGTAATCAGTTTTTTTAAAAATTAAGATCTTTCTAAAAAGTTTTTTTCAAAAATTAAACCATTTTTTATTTAAAAACATATTTCTAAATAAAACAGTTTTTCTTAATTAAAGCTTTTTTCCAATTAAAACCATTTTTCATTAAGTTAACACAAAAATTAAAAAATGACCTTTCTTTCACTAAAACAAAAATTAAAACCTTTTTCGTTGAATTTAAATCAAATTTTTCATTAAAATTTAAAACATCTTTTTAATTAAAATTTAAAACATTTATTTTCGATAAAATTAAAACATTTTTTTCAAGACATTTTTTCATTAAAATTAAAACCAGTTTCTTTATTAAAATTTTTAGTAAATAATTAGAATAGTTTCTCCATTTAAGCATGAAATTAATTCTCCTATCCTCTTCTCAATAAAAACTCAAAAAGAAATAAGTTTTGATTTAGCCGTTTCAATTTTGTCTAACCCTCGTTAATTTGTTTGTTTCAACTCGTTATTATTTCATTTGTTCGTTTTTGTTCCATGGATGTAATTTACGCGAGGCCATGGTCGCGGTTATTTTATTTTGCATTTTTTGGGAATTTGTAATTTACGCGAGTGATCGTCGCGATGCTTTTTTTACCGCTTTCTTTATTTTTCCGCACTTTAATTCGGCCGAATAGTAATTTGTCGTATTTTGCATATTTTTACCGTTAGAATCCCTCTGAAGGAATTAGGATTAACAGTTTGGCCGCCGAGTCAATAACTCTAATTTTGACCGTTTCAAAATCCTATTAGCCTAGGCGTCCTGCCGTGGACGAAAATGCCATTTACCCTAGCATTAGGTCAAAGAGTCGTCGTACTCTGTTTTAGGGTTTCCCGCCGTGGAACACCTAATTTAACCGTAATTTTCAATTAACAAATTCAACATAGAAATAGGAGTTTCAAAGACTCCACGTAAGCGTGTCCTTAAGATATGTTTACTCCCCTTGAAACCTTGACCACAGTCAAGACGTTTCTAACCTCCCTTTCGAGGGGAACTACGATTACTCTGATTCCATTCCCTATCCAGGATACGTAGGCACAAGATGTGACGTCTTGCCGAGTAAACTTAGGACTAACCCTTAGGTCTTTAGGTCACTCTATCCCTTAGCTCAATATATATTAAAGCAGATAATAAATAAAAATAAAAAAACATACAATAAACAAAAGGTTCCTGTAGAGTACTACAGAAGTTTAGGGTGCTAGTACCTTCCCTAAGCTTAACCAACCCCTTACCTAGGTCCCTCCCCGCATTGTGTTTACGATGCAAAAATAGGTTTTCCCTCTTTTGACCTTTTCCTTCGGATAAATCAAAGAGCGGTTGTAAATTGAATTATGATTCAAACTAATTAATAGTTTGATATCCTATTTCCACCGCAACATGTAGGAACTTCAACGTTCGTTAGAGTAGTCGTTCCTGTATTAAGTCAAATGTCAGTTTCGACGACATTATCAAAAGTGGTAGTTCTACAACCATGAATAACAAGTTTTATGACTACTCCTAGAGTTACAGAAACTACTAGACCTTAGGACTTCTATTCTATCAAGCTTTATGTATCCACCTGTAGTAGGAAATATCCATATGGCATGCCAACTGCAGTGATGGTAGGCCTACAAAATAATGCATCTATCTATGCATATAATACAATGACTATTGCATCCCATCTTAATCAATACTTATCATTAAGATCTGATATCGACAACCCTAGTCGAACGGAATAACCCCAAGGAGGATTAATATATGTCCCTTAGGTTATGCCACCCTTAACCACTAGTTCCCTTTAGGCTATAAGGAAACAAATGGATGATAGAAACCATGACAAGGTTGAAGCAAGAAAAATTGAGATTAAGTTATTGATTAACTTAACTCATAAAACAAGAGTCATCACCATACTTTTTCCCCCCAAAGGAATGGGGAAAAGAACGAACAAAAGCCAAATAAGTTTTTAAATAAAACTAATAAAAACAGAGACAAAGGTAAGGGGGTTGGTTATGCAATGGGAAGGTGTTAGCACCGAAAAAATCTATAGTAATAGGAACCTCTTGAAAATCTATGTTTGGCTTGAAAGGGTTGTTTGCAAAAGATGGTGGAGATGAGAAGAGAAATATTTTTTAGGGTTTTTGTGTTTGACAAAACTTCTTGAGTCTCGTGCCTACGTACCCACAAAGTGAAATGAAGGATCAAAAACTCGTAGTTTATGGTAAAAATAACAAAAAAAAATTGTTTGATTGATTTTAAAATGGAAAAGACAAGTTTTCATGTTAAGGAGAACACTCAATTAGTTGCCCACAAGTATATGAAAATGGACCTTTGCATCACTATTGAGAAGGACTCCAACTTGGATAGAAATCAACAAGTATGTCACTAGCTCTCTCAAATAGAAAAGAATCAACATTAAGAATTACTATGGGGATAGGAGAATTACATCTCAACTATGAAAATAACTCATGTCTAAACCTTAAGAAAAATTTAAGAAGAAAAATTCACAAAGGGCACAAAATGATTTGAATGAGTTGTGTAACTTTTATGTCTTATGAAAAATGGTCTTGATATGCTTAAGATTGATTAGCATTTATTTAAGAAAAAGAGTTCGAAAATCACTTGACAAAGTCAAGGTTTATTGAGAAAGAGGTTCAAGTTTAAGAATAAGAAGGTTTTGAAAACGGAAGAAGATTTTGAAAATCATAGAAGGGGGGGAGGTGAAGAGACAACCCTAAAGCGTAAATTAAAAGCTAAGGAAGGAAAGAACTAACCAAGATACCAAGTTATCCCATCCTTTAGATTTAAGCAATAAACAACCAAACAAGCAGAGAAATAACCAAGCATCAGATAAAGGAGATCATAAACCAAGGCCAAAGATGAGGTAACATAGCCAAGTCTTCCACAAGTCAACTTAAGGTCAAGGTACTAGAAGAATTCCAAGGTCTCAAGGCACAACTCCAAAGCAAAGGATCAAGAACCTAATTCTAAGTCCATAAGTCCAATATCCAAACAAGGGATATTAACTAATAGTCCAATGGAAACATTAAGTCTTTTAGTGTTTTAGCCTTTATTAATGTCTTAAAAGAGAAAAAGAAAGTCCAAATGGACAAAAGAAAAAAGGCATAAACGTAAACAATGGAAATATGATATGTAAATGACAATAATAAAGATATATATATATATATATATATATATATATATATATATATATATATATATATATATATATATATATATATATATATATATATATATATATATATATATATATATATATATATATATATATATATATATATATATATATATATATATATATATATATATATATATATATATATATATATATATATATATATATATATATATATAAGGTGCAAGAAATTAAATGTCAATAAAGATAAAAGTGCATAAAAGTAAATGACATAAAAATAAATGTTAGCATAATTATATGGTTAGTGTTAGTGTTAGAGTTAATAGTCCAAGATTGCGCTGAAGATTTAATTAAAACAAATATTCTATGAAGAGATTTAATGAGATTTATTTTAATTACAAGAAATGGATTTTCACATAGTGAGAAGATCTTTAATATAAGATTTAGAAGCGTGGTTATATTTAGCATGATATTTAATATAAATTATTTACTTGACAAGTTGGAATTGTGATTTATATCAAGTAAATATTTTATTTTATTTTTTCAGAATTCAAAATTCGGTCACAAGGATAGATGTCGAACCAAATGTACCAACATGTGTCCAACATCTAGCCTTTGTCAGTAGAATAGTTGTTGATGTTAGAACACAGATTGGTTCTTAATAATTACTCTTTGTTTTGATGATAACTGTTAGGAAATTTATATTTAAGAATTATATACTCTAAAATTTGTTTGAGAGTTTTACTGCAGATTGAAATTATATTAACTCTCTAGAAGCAAATCTGCATTAATTACAAGAAGTTATTCTGACTCTGAAGCGCCAGATGCACCTTACAGAAGAATCTGCTTGCTCCTTACAGAAGATCTTGAGCGTAGTCTCCAGAAGGATCTGAAGCAAGAAGCTCCAGAACATTCTGAGTCAGAAGCATCTGAAGATAATCAGAAGCATCTGAAGCTGAAGCATCTGAAGTATAGAAGAATATTGAGTGAAGAGTTTCTCAAAGCATTAATCTACAGAAGTTTCTGAAAGTACCTAAGCTGCCAAGTACTGAAGTTCTGTGTCAAAATGCTCTGATGATCAACACGCTAGAAGCACACACGCTGCAGAAGACTCTGATACAACATAGTTCTGAATCTCATTAGAAGACTTTGATCCATTCAGACTCTGAAGAACTTGCTGAAACTGAAGAAGTATTTTCAAGAATATATTCGTTGGAACTATTCAACGTCTCTTTCCTTATTTGTGCTAGACACACTTACACAGACAAAAAGGATTTTTCTGTGCCATCTATTTCAAGGAAAGGTCAGTTGATGTGAAGACAAAAAGGCTCAGACCTTTTGGGACTCTCTTTTCAACGTTCAGCTTGCATGATTCAGCTGCCTATAAAAGGAGATCTTCACTACATTCTTCAGTTACACACTTGCTGAAAAGAAATTATAATATTCAAAAAGCTCTCATTCTTATTCTTCATAGAATCTCATTGTACTTAAACTTAAGAGAAAAATCACTGTTGTGATAAAAGCTTTATAGAAGCATTAAAAACTCTTGTATTTAATTTACATTGATTGTAAAGGATATTCCTTAAGAGGATTCAGTTAGAATCAGTAGCTCTTGAGAAGACTAAGAACTGTTGTTCTTAGGTGATACTATTGTAATCAGTTTGATTTAATAGTGGATTAAGTCCTTGTTGAGAAAGGCAAATCACTCTGGAAGGGTGGACTGGAGTAGTTGTTAAACGAACCAGGATAAAAATAATTGTGTGATTATTTACTAGTCTTAATTTTCCATACTTATTCAACCCCCCCTTCTAAGTATTATCTCACCTTCAGTTGGCATCAGAGCTCCGGTTCTGAGTGTGCTACCACTTAACAGTGTCAGTAAAGATCCAGAGAGATATACTTTGATATTTATATTTATTTGTTATCATGGCTGATAATTCAATGTCCAATATTAACAATAAATATGAAGAGAGGGATAGGATCAGCACCAAACCTCCAATGTTTGATGGAGAAAAATTTGATTACTGGAAAGACAGAATTGAGAGTTTTTTCCTATGATATGATGCTGATCTATGGGATCTTGTCATAGATGGATATGTACATCCCACAGATGAGGATGGCAAAAAGATTGACAGAAAATCTATGACAGATTCTCAGAAGAAAGACTTCAGAAATCACCATAAAGCCAGAACCATATTACTGAATGCTATTTCACATACAGAGTATGAGAAAATCACAAACAGGGAGACAGCTTTTGATATGTTTGAATCCCTAAAAATGACACATAAGGGAAATTCTCAAGTTAAGGAGACAAAAGCTCTGGCTCTGATCCAGAAGTATGAGGCTTTCAAAATGGAAGACTCTGAATCTGTTGAAACCATGTTCTCCAGATTCCAGATACTCACTGCTGGGCTGAAAGTTCTGGACAAGGGATATTCTACGTCAGATCATGTAAAGAAAATCATCAGAAGTCTGCCTGTCAGATGGAGACCAATGGTGACTGCCCTGAAGATGGCCAAAGATCTGAACAAGATCTCTCTAGAAGAACTCATCAGCTCACTGAGGAGCCATGAGATTGAGCTTGAGGAAGATGAACCTCAGAAGAAAGATAAAGGTAAATCTGTAGCATTAAAATCTAACAAAACTGCTAAAGCTTTGCAGGTCATTCAAGAAAGTTCTGAAGAATCTTCTTCTGAAGAAGAAGATGAGTTATCCATGCTGTCCAGAAGGATTAACAAACTCTGGAAGCACAAGGGAAAGAAGTTCAACAACTTCAGAAGATCTGACAACAGAAAGGAATCTTCTAGTCACAGAAGATCTGCCAAGAAAGAAGTTGTGTGCTATGAGTGCAAAGAACCTGGGCACTACAAAAATGACTGCCCCAAACTTCTGAAAGAAAATCCTAAGAAGAAGTTCAACAAAAAGAAGAAGGTTCTGATGGCAACATGGGATGAATCAGATGAGTGTGAATCATCTTCTGAATCAGAAGAAGAATGTGCAAACGTTGCACTGATGGCCAGGACAGAAGATCAAGAGGAAGGTACCTCAGGATATGAATCAGAATCTGAATCTGATGATGATGCAGAAGAGGTAATGGCTAAACTTACCAAAGAAGAACTCATTAAAGTTTTAACAGAAGTTCTTAAAAGTTACAACAACATCAAACTCAAATACAAGAAGCTGAAAAGCAATCTTGAATCTGAGATTGATCTTCTGAAAACAGAACTTGTTGAGCAGAAAGAAATAAATTTAAAAATCAAAAATGACTTTGATAGAACTCAACAAGAATCTGAATCTGAGACTAAGTCATGTGAAAATATTTTAGAAAAATATGACTCTAGTTTTCAGAGATTCCTCACTAAGAGCATAGACAGAAGCAAGATGGCTTCCATGATCTATGGTGTTAGTGGAAACAACAGAAGAGGCATTGGATATGAGTCTTCATCTGGAAGCAATCCAAAACCTGTTGACAAACTTTTCATCAGGAAGACACCTCTGTATTGTCAATTCAAATTTGGTCACTTGAATGACATTAAACACACAAGCTCTGAGAAGAGTACTTATGTGTTTAAACCTAAGGCAAGTCAGAATAAACATTATGTTGCAAAACAGAAGTTTAGACAAACCTACAAACCAACTAACCCCAAAGGACCCAAGAAGATCTGGGTACCTAAAAACAAAATAATTCCTGTTGCAGATGTTCTTAGCAGCAAGGTTAGGACACCAATCATGGTACCTGGACTCTGGATGCTCACGAAACATGACAGGAGAAAAGTCTATGTTCCAAAGCCTGAAACTTAGATATGGAGGGGACGTGAAGTTTGGAGGGAACCAGAAGGGCAAGATCATTGGATCTGGCACTATTGGAAATGGTAAACTTCCCTCTATTACTAATGTTTTACTTGTTGAAGGGTTAAAACATAACTTATTGTCCATAAGTCAATTAAGTGACAATGGTTATGATATAACTTTTAATCAAAAATGTTGTAAAGCTATTAGTCAGAAGGATGGCTCTATCCTGTTTAGTGGTAAGAGGAAAAACAACATTTACAAAATAAATCTTTCAGAACTTAAAGTTCAAAATGTTAAATGCCTCTTGTCTGTTAATGAAGAGCAATGGGTCTGGCACAGAAGATTGGGCTATATTAATATGAGACGTATATCTCAGATTAATAAACTTAATCTTGTCAGAGGACTCCCTAATCTGAAGTTCACTTCAGATGCTCTTTGTGAAGCATGCCAGAAAGGGAAGTTTTCAAAAACATCTTTCAAATCAAAAAATGTTGTTTCTACCTCTAAACCATTAGAACTACTTCATATTGATCTGTTTGGACCGGTGAAAACTGCATCCATCAGAGGTAAGAAGTATGGATTGGTCATTGTTGATGACTTTAGCAGATGGACATGGGTAAAGTTCTTAAAACACAAGGATGAGTCACATTCTGTGTTCTTTGACTTCTACAAGCAAGTCCAGAATGAAAAGAATTTCAAAATTATAAAAGTCAGAAGTGATCATGGTGGTGAATTTGAAAATAAATATTTTGAAAAATATTTCTCTGAAAATGGCATTGCTCATGATTTTTCCTGTCCTAGAACTCCACAACAGAATGGGGTTGTAGAGAGGAAAAACAGAACTTTGCAAGAAATGGCTAGAACCATGATCAATGAGACAAATCTGGCAAAACATTTTTGGGCAGAAGCAATCAATACAGCATGCTACATTCAGAACAGAGTATCTGTTAGACCTCTTCTGAAGAAGACTCCTTATGAATTGTGGAAGAACAAAAATCCCAACATTTCTTATTTTCATCCTTTTGGATGTATCTGTTATATGTTAAACACTAAGGAAAATCTGGGCAAGTTTGATTCCAAAGCACAGAAGTGTTTCATGCTTGGATATTCTGAACGCTCTAAAGGCTACAGAGTATACAACACTGAGACACAGATTGTGGAAGAATCCATTCATGTCAGATTTGATGATAAGCTTGGCTCTGAAAAGCCAAAGCAGGTTGATAACTCTGCAGATAGGGAAGTAGTCTTTATTGACTCTGAAGTTCCAGAAGCAGACAAACTTCAAGTGAAGGAATCAGAAGCAACTCCAGATGCCACTCCCTTAACTTCTCAGATGAATAACCTAAAAATTTCTGAAGAGTCAACTATCAGAGGATCATCATCCAGAATTAAAGCCTCTCATCCAGAGGATGTCATTATTGGAAAGAAGGATGATCCCATCAGACTAAGATCTTTTCTTAGATCATCTGAAGCATCACTATTTGGACTAGTGTCAGAAATTGAACCATCTTCTGTAGAAGAAGCTCTGCAAGACAATGATTGGATTATTGCCATGCAAGAAGAGCTTAACCAATTCAGCAGAAATGATGTATGGGATCTAGTTCAAAGACCTCAAGGATTTAATATTATTGGTACAAAATGGGTCTTCAGAAATAAACTAAATGAGAAAGGAGAAGTTGAGAGGAATAAGGCAAGGCTGGTTGCTCAAGGGTACAGTCAGCAAGAAGGTATTGATTACACTGAGACATATGCTCCAGTGGCAAGGTTAGAATCTATACGCCTTCTTATTTCTTTTGCTGCACAGAATAACATCACTCTGTATCAGATGGATGTTAAAAGTGCCTTTCTTAATGGTATTATAGAAGAAGAAGTTTATGTCCCCCAACCTCCTGGTTTTGAAAATGAAAAATTTCCAGATCATGTTTTCAAATTAACGAAATCTCTATATGGATTAAAACAAGCTCCCAGAGCTTGGTATGAGAGATTGAGTAATTTTCTTCTGGAGAAGAATTTTATCAGAGGCAAAGTGGATACAACTCTATTCTGTAAAACTATAAAGAAAGATCTTCTAATTTGCCAAATTTATGTAGATGATATTATTTTTGGATCAACAAATATTATGCTTGGAAAGGAGTTTGCTACATGTATGCAGGCAGAATTTGAAATGAGCATGATGGGAGAACTCAGATTCTTTTTAGGAATCCAAGTTAATCAAACTCCAGAATGCACCTACATACATCAGACAAAGTATGTTAAAGAACTTCTGAAGAAATTCAACATGTCTGACAACAAGGTGGCAAAGACTCCAATGCATCCTACTAGCTCACTTGGGAAAGAAGAGGTAAGTAAGAAAGTAGACCAAAAGCTCTACAGAGGTATGATTGGTTCTCTTCTTTATCTTACTGCTTCTAGACCTGACATATTATTCAGTGTTTGTCTGTGTGCTAGATTCCAATCAGATCCTAGAGAATCACACTTGACAGCTGTCAAGAGGATTCTAAGGTATCTGAAAGGTACTTCTAATGTGGGTTTGTGTTACAGAAAATCTGATGATTTCAAATTAGTTGGATTCTGTGATGCTGACTATGCTGGAGACAGAGTGGAAAGAAAAAGTACTTCTGGAAGTTGTCAATTTCTAGGAAGAAATCTAATCTCCTGGTACAGCAAGAAGCAACCCACAATTGCACTTTCAACCACAGAGGCTGAATACATTGCTGCTGCTGGATGTAGCACGCAGATGCTCTGGATGAAAAGTCAACTAGAAGATTATCAAATTTTTGAGAGTAACATTTCTATCTTTTGTGATAATACTTCTGCTATATGTTTGTCCAAGAATCCCATTTTACATTCTAAGGAAAAACATATAGAAATTAAGCATCATTTCATCAGAGACTATGTTCAGAAGGGAATCATAAATTTAGCCTTTGTTGATACAGATCATCAATGGGCAGATATTTTTACAAAACCCCTTGTTGAAGATAGATTCAATTTTCTTCTGAAAAATATTGGTATGGATTTTTGTCCAGAATGATATTTATCAGAAGCAAATTGTTACAGATGCAAAAATGCTTAATTCATCTGATGTATTTCTTCTGTTCATTTATTCTATTCTGATTAATATTTCTGATGTGAAAATCTGAACTAATCATCTTTAGAAGATCTGAACGTTGGCTAACGTTTCATTTCTTGAGAGAATTCAGAACAACATGCAAGCAAACACGTGTCACACAAAATCTGAAGAGGTGGCGTATACACAACTGAAAAGACGTTTGAGGTGAAATTTGAATAGTAAATATCTTGGTTTTCCCCCCAAAATTGTCAGAAGCATTTATTATTTGAAATGATTTTATTCTCTTCATTTAATGCTGCTCAAACGTGCGTTCTTTCTGTCTTTTGATGTGCCTATGTGATTAGTATAAATACTTGTTGTGTATTCACTTTCACACTTTTCACTCTCAGAATTTACATGCGTTTTAATCTATTGTTCTCTCTGCATAAAAACTCAAAACCTAAGTGTTTTAAAAAGCATTCTTCAATGGCGTCTTCTTCATCAACCACTGCACAATTTCAATCTACAATGGCTGCTGTGACTTCAGATAACCTAGGTGCTGCTTCATATACTCCTCCAAAGAGAACTCTTCTCACACCTGTTGATAAATTAGAAGTGTTGTGTGAATCCATGGTTGAATTTGATTCTCTAGCTGACAATGGGTTTGATTTTCGCTCCATTGTTAGAGCTCAAGGTTAGGTAAAATACTTTGATAGATTGTTTGGACCAGTTTACCCTCTACTTATTAAGGAATTCTGGATTCATGCATCTGTGTATCCCAAGTTTATTTTATCATCTGTGCTGGGAAAGGAGATTATCATCACAGAGGATCTGATCAGAAGATTGATTGGTTATGAAGAAACAGATGGTGTTTCCCACCTGCCAGCTGGGCGTGTGGATATGGATGAAGTTTATGAGGAAGTTATGACTGCTGGACAAGCCTCTAACAGATTCAAAGATCTGAAGCCTGATTACAAGATCTGGGCCAAGATCTTCATGGGATGCATACATCATAGAAAGTCAACAAATTCCCCAGATTATGTCAACAATGAACAGATCTATTTTATGTACTGCCTGAGTCAGAGCAACAAGGTAGATCTTCCTTACATTTTGTTCATGCATCTGTGGAATCACATCAATGCATCTAGAGAATCTGTAAAAGAAAAAGGCCAGAAGATCAGGACTTGGATACCTTTTGGAAGGTTGCTCTCAGATCTTCTCACTGAAAATGGTTTAGTGGCTGCTCTGTATGATGCTGGTGTTACAGAGGAATTAGAGTTCATTATGGGAAAGCCTTTGAACGCTAAAAGCCTTCTGAGACTCAAGATTGTAGATGAACTCACTACTGCTCCAAAGAGGTTAAATATGTCTGATTTGAATAAGAGGGTTCCAGTATCTGACTTTCCTCTATTCTTTGCTGAAGAACCTAGACATATAGTTCTGATGTATATAGAGGAATGCAACAAGGAAGGAGTGCCTGTTCCAGCCAATGTGTTTCAACTTGTCAAGCAACCACTACCAGATGCAGGAGAAGAAGAAGAAGAAGAAGTTCCACTTCATAGGAGAAGATCTCAGCCTGCAGCAGAATCTGAACCTGTCCAGAAGAAGGCTAAGATTGCTGAGAAACCCAAGGATCTTTTAAAGAGAAAGGATTCTGGAGAAGCTGCCTCTGCATCTGCTAAGAGGATTAAACTCAAAGGTACTAAAACTTCTGTTATTTCTAAAAATGTTGTTATTAATGATTCATCTATTAAGTCTGTTCCCAAACCACCTGTCACTCAAACAACATCTGTTGCTGCCCCTAGTTCTGTCTCACCTCAAAAACAAACCACTGCCTCTGTATCAAAACCACCTCAACCCAAAATACACATCAAACACTTCACTCCACGTCCATCACCATCAGCCTCACAACCAACAGAACCACAACAAACAGAACCACAACCATCAGAACTTCAACAAACTTCTGATAAACAAAACTCTGCTCAACCACAAACAGAAAATCAACCAAAAACTTCTGATCATCCAGAAAAACAAACCACAGAAGATCAACCAGAAAAAGACTCTGTCATACCACCATCAAAAATTCCATCTTCTGAACCTGTAACACCTGTTACTTCTGAACCCACTAAAGTAACTTCTGCTCCTGTTTCATCAGAACCACCATCACAACAATCTGATACCCCTTCAGAACCTACTCATATCCCTGAGACAGAAGTTCTTGATATCACTCCATTAAAAACAGTGTTTCAAGTTTCTTCTACCTCTTGTACACCTACAACATCCTCCAACTCATCAGAATCAGAAATTCATCCTGATTTTCTAATTAATCCATCTGACAAATACCCTGTGCATGAACCTGAACCTGAATCAACCTTACCTGCTAAAAATACCATTCCAGACCCTATGCCTCCACCTACAACTTCATCTGAGATGATTGTTCCCACTTCCAATCCATCATCATCTGGAATATCTTGTGCCCAAGTGTCTTCTCTTTATCATAATCTATCTTATGGTTTCAAACTAAAAGATTTTTATGATAGAGTTGAGCCTTCTGATCCTTTGAAACCTCTGAAACCGAAACTCAGACAGGCCCTTCCATCTGTAATCCTTTCGTATATTCAATCTATGAACAATGAAGGATCCTTAGCCACCATATCTGCTACATCTGGTAAAGCTGCTATTTCAGCTCTGCATCCTGCATCTGATAACACAGTTGCATCTGATAAACCATCAAACTCTGCTTTCATACCATACTCCAATGCATCTTTTGATGTTGTTTACCCATGCACAAGACCTCAACCAAATCTGCTTAATGCTTTAAACATATCCTTACCTCAAAAACCAGAAATTCCATTCATTCCATATGTTCCCCCTCCTCTGATTTCCATCTCAAAATCACTGATACCACCAACTCCCAAAACTAAACAGATGACTCTGGAAACCTTGCTTAAACCACCACCCAGACTTAATATTGATCATTTATTTCAAACGTTTTTGCAAGAAATACAGATGTCTTTAGGTACTGTTCAGAAGAGATGCTCTGAAACTATGGATGCAAATGAGACTGACATCATCTGGAAAAGTTTTATCAATAGATTCAACACTGTAGCTTCTAATCTGAAGAACATCTGTTCTGATGATGCAAAGCTCAGAGCTGAAAGAACTCAATTTTGGATTGTCAACAAGACTGAACCTCTGCTTTGTTTGGATGCTCCTCCTCCTCCTCCACCAGAACCAACTGCCAATGCATTGACTATGACTCTGGTAGAACCCTCTTCAGGATCTCCAGAACCTATGGCAATTGACTCTGTTCAGGCTGCAGAACCTCCATCTTCTTCATCAGAGATAAAGTCAGAAAATCCAGATTTTGGAGACAAGATTGCTGCTCTGGAAGCTGGTCAATCTGAAATAAGATCTTGGATGGCGAAGCAAGACAAGAAATATGAGGACATGTCAGAGTGGATGTCTAAACAAGATGAGAAGAATGAGACAATGACTAAGTGGATGTCAAAGCAAGAGCAATCATCATCTGAGATCACAGACCTATTGAAGATGCTTTTGTCAAAACACTCTTAGATTTTTTTTCTCATGTTTGTGCATCTGTTGTTTTGCATCTGAATTTTATTGTTATATCTTCTGATATTTTCCAATTTACTCTTGCTCTGTTATGTTAAATGAATCAGTTTGTTATTCTCCATTGAATTATCTGTTTCATGTTCCTTTTATTTGTCCTTATTAAAAGTTTTTACTTTTTGCTTATGACAAAAAAGGGGGAGAAAATGAAGATCTGAACTATTTAATATAATTTCACTAGAATGATTCTTCATACATATCTACTCTTTCTAATATCTAAATTGACTATTTCAGAACATTTGATAAGAACACTCTATAAAAGAATCTCTGAGTTTCTCAGATCATTTATCTTTTATCAAACTCTGAATCTCATATCTGCAAGATATTCTGACCCTTAATTAATTCAAAGACAAACAAGATCTGACTCTGAAGATTACTCAAGATATAAAGGGAAGTTTCTATTCCTTTTTCATATTCAACTCAGGGGGAGATTCATCATCTCAGGGGGAGTTATAATTCTTTATGTTCAATTAAATAAAATTTCTGATACTTTTTGTCATCATCAAAAAGGGGGAAATTGTTAGAACACAGATTGGTTCTTAATAATTACTCTTTGTTTTGATGATAACTGTTAGGAAATTTATATTTAAGAATTATATACTCTAAAATTTGTTTGAGAGTTTTACTGCAGATTGAAATTATATTAACTCTCTAGAAGCAAATCTGCATTAATTACAAGAAGTTATTCTGACTCTGAAGCGCCAGATGCACCTTACAGAAGAATCTGCTTGCTCCTTACAGAAGATCTTGAGCGTAGTCTCCAGAAGGATCTGAAGCAAGAAGCTCCAGAACATTCTGAGTCAGAAGCATCTGAAGATAATCAGAAGCATCTGAAGCTGAAGCATCTGAAGTATAGAAGAATATTGAGTGAAGAGTTTCTCAAAGCATTAATCTACAGAAGTTTCTGAAAGTACCTAAGCTGCCAAGTACTGAAGTTCTGTGTCAAAATGCTCTGATGATCAACACGCTAGAAGCACACACGCTGCAGAAGACTCTGATACAACATAGTTCTGAATCTCATTAGAAGACTTTGATCCATTCAGACTCTGAAGAACTTGCTGAAACTGAAGAAGTATTTTCAAGAATATATCCGTTGGAACTATTCAACGTCTCTTTCCTTATTTGTGCTAGACACACTTACACAGACAAAAAGGATTTTTCTGTGCCATCTATTTCAAGGAAAGGTCAGTTGATGTGAAGACAAAAAGGCTCAGACCTTTTGGGACTCTCTTTTCAACGTTCAGCTTGCATAATTCAGCTGCCTATAAAAGGAGATCTTCACTACATTCTTCAGTTACACACTTGCTGAAAAGAAATTATAATATTCAAAAAGCTCTCATTCTTATTCTTCATAGAATCTCATTGTACTTAAACTTAAGAGAAAAATCACTGTTGTGATAAAAGCTTTATAGAAGCATTAAAAACTCTTGTATTTAATTTACATTGATTGTAAAGGATATTCCTTAAGAGGATTCAGTTAGAATCAGTAGCTCTTGAGAAGACTAAGAACTGTTGTTCTTAGGTGATACTATTGTAATCAGTTTGATTTAATAGTGGATTAAGTCCTTGTTGAGAAAGGCAAATCACTCTGGAAGGGTGGACTGGAGTAGTTGTTAAACGAACCAGGATAAAAATAATTGTGTGATTATTTTCTAGTCTTAATTTTCCATACTTATTCAACCCCCCCCCTTCTAAGTATTATCTCACCTTCAGTTGAATTTTTGATATCTTTTAGTAATGCATTTATGTAGATTTTCTTGATTAGATTGGATGTGATCAAATCAATTTAAATGGAGATTTAAATTTGAATCAAATCAAATCTTTTTGGAGGTTGTTAAGAAATAAATCAAAACAGAATCTCCTATATTTCCGGACGAGATCAAAGATGCTTATGTCCGTTGGAAAAAGCCCAGAAGAAGCATTTCTATTTAAGGAGACTCAAACCTAATGTTTGAGGTGTGCATGTATTGAAGATTGTTTGTGTAAGGATTTTTATTTTTGAGTCTTTGTTTGAGTTATTGTTGTGCACCACTGTAGCGCCAAAATCCATATCTTAAGGTATAGATTTTGGTTTATTAGTTGAGCTGTAATACTTTGTTCTTAGATACTAATTTTATAAGCTTAAGAAAAAAGTAGTTGTGTGGTATGATTGTTTCATTTGTTCAAACAAATTATTTTTGTATGAACACTTGAGAGAGTGTTTGAGTGAAAGTGAGAGTGATCTCATATATAGGGGGAGTATAAAACAAAGTGTCACAGGTAGTATTAGGAAAGTGACCTTGAATTAGGAGAGTTTAGGGTAAGCCCATTTGCCCTTCTGACTATAGGGAGTGAAATAGTTCTATAAGAAGTCCTAAATAGAAAGTCACTAGGATTAGGAGGAGGCATTGATTAGCATGGGGTTGTTGTTCCTATAAGACTAATTGTGCTAATTAAAAATAGTGAATTTACTTTCTTGGGTAAAGTGCCCCCAGGTTTAAGTGTGGTTTACACTGAACTAGGTTAACAATTATTGTGTTCTTTATTCTTTTTTGCTTAATCATCTTTTATAAGTTAAACTATCATAACTTGGTTGTGTAACTGATTTTGTTTTCTGGTTTACAATGTCTTAGACATCGTGTCCGACATCTGTCCCTGGAATATGTCATCTGTCATAAAAAAAATTGTGCACGTTGTCCTAGACATCTATTCCAACATCATCCTCTTGAGAATAGAATTTCAACTACCTTTAATTATGTTATGTTTTGTGTTTTCCTTCATTTATTAAGAGAGTGATTTTTAAATCACACCCTTAGTAGGACTATTGGAATTTGAACATGGTTGTTTAAGAAAAGCTAAAACAATTGAGACTTTAATTTACTTCTTTATTAAGTTGAAGTTATAACTTTTATTAATTTCATAGTTCACATCATTGAAGGAAAGTTAATGTTCTTCTTTTATTAAGTTGATGATTTGATTCTTTATCTTTGTTTACATAATAATGGGTTGAACATAAGTGAAAACGAGCATAACCATTTAAACAAATCTATATGCAACAATGTGGTCTGCTTAGCCGTCCTGTTAAGGATCAATTAGGTCAGTTTATTTTTAACAGTTTACCCATTATTTGTATGTTGGTCTTCTTATCCAAATTTTGAATATCACTTTTCTAATTCGTTTTAATTTTTCTTTCCAGGGTCATAAAACATCTCAATATTTTCTTTTCAGGGATCTTGTTCAAAATGCCATCAAGGATGGAAGACTAAGGTTTAAAGATAAAGTGAAGACTCAGATGAAAATCGATGTTACCCCTTTACAAGTGGCTGATGCTTATTTCACTGAACCATCTGTTGTCAATATGATCGAGGTTACTGATGACTTCACTCACAATATTAACATGATTGAAGTTAGTAGCGACTTTGTCAATGATGTTGTCATGGTTAAGATCACTGAGGATCTTAACGAGAAGGTTATGAAAGATTGTATATGTGAGGTTACTGATGACCTCACCAAAGGAACCGCTAAAGGCTATAATAACGAAACTACTGATGGTTTCGATACTACAGGAATCACTGAGGATTCCAATCTGGTGATGGTAACAAAAGAAACCGCTGATGGTTTCATACGTATAGATAAGGCTACTGATGGCCTTACGATGGAGTTTCAAAATTAGGACATTACTGAAGATGTCGCTATGGATATTAACATGGTCAAACTTTCATAAGAAACTTCGACGGAAACTGACGAAGAGAGACGACAAGAGGAATACAACAAAATAGCTTTCCCAAAGGAAGAAGAGAGTCTGATCAATTTCCTACATAGGTGTCAGAAGAAAAATTCAGAGGTTATGCTCTGCCCAAGGTGTAGCGCCGTGTTCAATAAGAAAGCGACCCAAAATATGGAAGGAGTTTGATTGGCGAAGGCCAAAAGAAACTAGAAAGACTTTAGTGGCCACCAAGGTTTCGACAAGAAAGAGCCATACAAGGGGCATGACAAGCGAAGAAAAGATTCCCAAGTGTCAAACCTACCACTTTCAAACCAACTGCAGAGGCTTCCAGAGGAAAGTGGGTAAAGCCAGTCGAAGACAAAGAGAGAGGCCAACAAAATTGGCAGATCTTCAAGGTCAATAGGGGTTCATCAATTGGGTATTGTAGGGAGTTCCAAACCTCTATGAAGTCAGCTTATATCTCTGAGAACTACAAAGGTAAGAACCTGATTACCGAATCTCAATGGAAAAGGGAGCAAAGGAGAAGGAAGGCAGAAAGGGAGGCTAGAGAGAATCAGAAATATAAATTAAGCACCAATATACCTGCTGAAAAAGGTGAGAAAAGAAGTTGAAACCCACAAAAAAGAAGCCTGTAGAGGAAAAGGTATTTCCCACTCAAGAAAACGAGGCTAAAAAGGAACATGGTTGTTCGATCGCTGAAGACGAGATGCTCACTAATGACTTTGATACAAATTCCGAGGCATCGTTGGACATCATGGTTAATATGGTATTTGTGCTGCCAAGGGAGTTCGACCAAGTTACTGAGGTCAAAGAATTGGAGGATAATATCGACATAGAGATGGCCAGCCACAGGAAAGTTTGTTATTATGTTATGAACAACGGTTGCATGGAAGAGCAAAATGAGTTCTTCGATAGACCGGATGAGGCTATGAAAAGTCACTTAAATCCTCTCTTTATTACAAGAAAAATCGAAGATGTACCAGTCAACAAGATCTTGGTGGATTGCGGTGCAACAGTAAACCTAATGCCACATTTCATGCTAAAGAAGATAGGGAAGTTTGACACGGACACGAAGCTTCACAATATGGTGTTATCCAACTATGAAGGGAAAATTGGCACCATGTTAGGGGTGATTCAAGTCGATCTGACGATAGGAACCGTTACTAGACCAACCGTGTTTATGGTTGTGGAGACTAAGGCTAACTATAACGTGTTGTTACAGCGTGAATGGATTCACGACATAGGAGCTGTACCATCCTTAATGCATCAAAGAATTACCATCTGGCGAATGGATGGTATTTTGGAAAATATCGAAGCCGATCAGAGCTATTTTATTGTTTCAGTCAATCATGTCGATAAACGTAGCTTCGACAAAAATTTGGCTAATATTACTCCTTGCAATCCGGCCAGGTTCGTATTTACTCCAGATGACAATGCATATTGCTCTTAGTATTTGCACCCCACTAATGGTTTTCAGTGGGACTGAGAGATTGTGGGTGAAGACGACCTTGCATACATAGGGACATCTGGAATCGACCCAACAGGTTGGAGGAGCGAGTTTGGCGATGATGATTGAGTTGCCAGCACTCGAAAGAATGTCAGCTTATATAGCCGAAAACAAAGTAAAAGCAACTTTAGAGGATGAAGTAAAATTCATGACTGTTGAAGCCAAGAAGGAGTCATGTCAAGAAAGTCCTGGTAAGAACTTCGACCCAGAACCACCTGATAAGGTTCGAGATGAAGTGCAAGGCCAGAGGCTCAACACCATTTATGATGACGAGCCTTTAGGGTTCGAGAAAGATTCACTGGCAACCAACATCAAAATGTTAGCGCAATATCCACTTGAAGAGATCAACTTGGGAGACGGGGCAACAAAAAGGCCAACGTATATCAGTGCCAATATCAACCCTCAACTCAAAGTCTAAGTGATCCAATTGCTAAAGGAGTTCAAAAAATGCTTCGTATGGGATTATGATGAGATGCCTGGTTTGAAAAGAGAGCTGGTCAAAATAAAGTTACCAATCAAGCTTGGGAAGAAGCCCATTAAGCAGAATCCAAGGCGGTTTGCACCTGAAATTCTCACAAAATATAAAGAAGAGGTCGAAAGACTTTTGCGATGCATATTCATCCGTACACCAAGGTATGTCGAATGACTTTCAAATATCGTGCCAGTTATTAAAAAAAATGGTACTTTGAGGGTTTGCATAGATTTTAGAGATTTAAATGACGCAACCCTAAGGGATGAGTATTCGATGCCTATGGCGGAAATGCTAACCGATTTTTCCGCGAGACACGAATACCTTAATATGCTCGATGTATATTTAGGATATAATCAGATATTCACTGCTGAAGAGGATGTCCCAAAAATAACATTTTGATGTCCTGGAGCATTAGGCACTTATGAATGTGTGGTTATGCCTTTCGGCTTAAAAAATGCTAGGGAAACATACCAAAGGGCAATGAATTTGATTTTTCATGATCTTAATGAGACTTTTATGCAGATTTATATTGATGATATTGTTGTAAAGTCAATTTCTGCGAAAAGTCACATAGACCATTTTCGACAATCTTTGGAAAGGGTGAGGAGACATGGTTTAAACATGAATCCTCTTAAATGTGCTTTTTGTGTGTAGATGGTAGAATTCTTAGGCTTTATGGTCCACAAAAAGTGAATTGAAATAAACCAAAACAAGGCCAAGACCATAATGGAGGCGAAGACGCCATCGACAAAGAAGGAGTTGCAGTCATTGCTGGGCAAGATTAATTTCTTGAGAAGGTTTATCTCGAACCATAGCGGAAAAACTCAAGCCTTCTCACCTCTGCTTTGACTCAATAAAGAAGGATTCGAGTGGGGGTAAGCTCAACAAGAGGCTTTCGACAAAATCAAGGAGTACTTGAGTCACCCTCTAATTTTGATTCCACCATGTAGAAATAGGAGTATGAGGTTGTACATATCTGAGTCGGATAAGACTTTAAGGAGCATGTTAGCTCAAGAAGATGAAGGTGGTGTCAGAAGAGCCATATATTATCTTAGTAGAGTCTTGAACGATGCATAAACTAGGTATAGCATAGTCGAAAGACTATGCTTTTGTTTGTATTTCTTATGTGTAAGACTTAAGCATTATATAAAGCCTGTTGACGTTTTTGTTTCCTTGCATTTTGATGTTATAAAGCATATTCTATCGGAACCAATTTTACATAGTTGAATTGGTAAATGGAAATTAGCTTTAACTGAATATTCTTTAACTTATATGCCCTTAAAAGTTGTTAAGGGACAATTAGTGGCGGAATTTATAGTCGACCACTCTATAAATGAGGAATCATTACATTACCTGGAACTAGAACCTTGGAAGTTGTAATTCGATGGTTCAAGTCATAAAGATGGGACAAGCGTAGGAGACTTGATTATTTCTCCTACCAAAATTCCAACAAAATTCAAGTATAAAGTCGAAGGTCTCTATTCGAATAATGAAGCTGAATACGAGGCTCTTATAGTCGGAATTGAAATATTGTTGGAATTAGGGGCTACTAGAGTAGAAATAATGGGTGACTTAGAGTTGGTCATAAAATAGATCACAAACGAGTACAAATGTGTGAAAGAAAATCTCATCATGTACTTCGTGATAACCAATAGACTTTTAAAAAGATTCGAGTTGGTTAGCATTCGACACATTCCTTGAATGGAAAGTCAAGTAGATAATGTTTGGCTGAGATTGCCTCTGGATATAAAATTTTGAAAGAAAAATTACAAGAAGCGATCAAAGTCAGAGGGAGGGTTGTATCGACCAGATTATCCCCATCAGATCTAGAAACAACAAAGCTAAGATATGATGACAAAGAGAACTTCGAGATACTAGCAATAGACAACTTGACGGACAAAGATTGGAGAAAACCAATAGTGGAATATTTGCAAAATCCAACGGTGTCTATTGAACAAAAAAATCAGTTATTGAGCTTTAAGTTACATTCTTTTACGAAATGAATTATTGAAAAAGACTCCTGAGGGAGTTTTGCTTAAATGTCTTAGTGAACCTAAGGCATATTTAGCCCTGTCTAGTGTCCATAGTGGGCCATAATATGAAGTGGTTGTTGTTTCGACACGGAATGTATTGGACCACCATATTGGAAGATTGTATTGAGTTTGCTAAAGGGTGTCAAGAATGCCAAGTCCATGCAGGCATACAACATGTTTATGCAACCGAATTGTATTCTATTGTCAAACCATGGCCATTTAGAGGTTGGACTTTAGATCTTATTGGAGAGATTCGACCAGAATCATCCAAAAGCCAAAGGTACATCTTGGTCGGTATTGACTATTTTACAAAATGGATTGAAGTCGTACCACTGGTGAATGTTGACCAAGAGGATATGGTCGAATTCATCAAGAAGTACACCATTTACAGGTTTGGAATTCCAGAAGTTATTGCAACAGATCAAGGATTGGTCTTTATTGGTCAAAAGATGCAAGAGTTTTCTAAGGAAACGAGTTTCAAATTATGAACATCTACACCCTACTACACCCAAGCTAATGGCTAAGTCGAAGCAGCAAATAAGATTACCATTGGTTTGATTAAGAAACATGTGGGGAAGAAGTGTAGGAACTGACATAAGACTTTAGACCAAGTCATCTGGGCATGTCAAACATCCCCTAAGGAGGCCACTAATACGACTCCATTTCGATTGACATTTGGTCATTATGCAGTCTTACCAGTGGAAATTTATTTACAATTGACAAGAATTCAAAGACATCATGAAATTCCATCAGAAACATACTGTGATATGATGTTAGACGAATTAGTTGATTTGGACGAAGAAAGACTCAATGCCTTGGAATTATTAAAAAGACAGAAAAAGAGGGTAGAAAAGTCTTATAACAAGAAAGTTAAAGTTAAAACATTTCTTCCTGGAGACTTGGTTTGGAAAGTAATCGTCCATATGGATAAAAAAGATAGGACTTTAGGAAAATGGTCCCCTAAATGGAAAGGTCCTTTTCAAATAATTCATGTATTCTCTAACGGCGCATATGAGGACGAAGAGTTAAGCAAGGATAAAAGGATCTTGAGACTGAATGGAAAGTATTTGAAGAAATACAAACCTGCACTCGAAGAGATAAAAGTAGCAATAGAATAATCACATATGAAATAGTCGAAGCAAACATGGTAAAATAAATTTTTTCCAGAATGGCTAAATTCGTTACATCAAAAAGAACCACGAACGACTCAAAACCATTACATAATAAAATCCAGAGTTATGATAAATAAAAAGAGGACTAGGGCTAAAAGGGAAGACTAGCCTTCATCTTGAAATACTTTGCCCTCAAAAGCTCTAACCACTTGTCACAAACAAATTCAGTTGACCTTAGTGTCTCTAACTCGGTTTCCAATTTTTGGGCTTTAGATCTTATTGGAGAGATTCAGCCAACATCATCCAAAAGCCAAAGGTACATCTTGGTCGATATTGACTATTTTACAAAATGGATCGAAGTCGTACCACTGGTGAATGTTGACCAAGAGGATGTGATCAAATTCATCAAGAAGTACATCATTTACAGGTTTGGAATTCCAGGAACTATTACAACAGATCAAGGACCGGTCTTTACTGGTCAAAGGATGCAAGAGTTTGCTAAGGAAACGGGTTTCAAACTTAACATCTACACCCTACTACACCCAAGCTAATGGCCAAGTCGAAGCAGCAAATAAGGTTTCCATTGGTTTGATTAAGAAACATGTGGCGAAGAAGCCTATGAACTGGAATAAGACTTTATGTCTCAAATTTTTCCTGGACCTCCCTTCCGTGGTTTCAATCCATTGAGATGCTCTTTTTTTTTCATTTTGTTAGGCAAATTATTTCTTGACTGCGTCAACATTTGTAGAACGAGTGAAATTTTCACCATCCATAGTTGTAAGCATTGAAGCACCGTCCGAGAAGGCTTTCCTAACAACATACAGACCATCATAATTAGGAGCCCACTCTCCCCTAGAATCAGTAAGGAAGGGTTGAGTTTTCTTAAGCACAAGTTCACCCTCTCTAAATCCACGAGGTCGAACCTTCTTTTCGAAAACTTTATTCATATTTTATTGATATAGTTGACCATGACATAAATCCTTCATTCTCTTTTCTCCGATCAAGTTCAGCTCATCATATCTGCTTTGATACCATTCAACCTCCGTTAATTTAGTTTCCATCAAAACTCTCATTGACAGAATTTCAACCTCTATAGGGAGCACTACTTCCATACTGTATACTAAAGAGAAAGGAGTTTCTCTTATCGAAGTGTGAACAGATGTGCGATATCCGTGAAGAGTAAGTGGTATCATCTCATGGCAATCTTTGTAGGTTACTACCATCTTCTGAACGATCTTTTTAATATTTTTGTTAGTTGCTTCAACATCTCCATTCATCTTAGGCCGGTAGGGAGAAGAGTTATGGTGTTCAATCTTGAATTCAGCACATAACTACTTCATCATTTTGTTGTTCAAATTTGATCCATTATCAGTACTGATATTACTCAAAACACCATAATTTTAGATTAAATTATTCTTGATAAATTGAACCACTACTTGTCTGGTTACATTGGTATAAGATGCTGCTTCAACCTATTTGGTGAAGTAATCAATGCCCGTTCGAGGCTTTAGGCTCGATCATGCCAATCATGTCAATTCCCCACATAGATAAAGGCCACGAAGAGGAGAAAATATTGAGAAGAGTTGGCAACACATGAATTTTGTTAGTATAAATCTAACATTTATGACACTTTCTAGCATATTTCTGGCAATCAGGTTCCTTTGACAGCCAATAGTATCTCACTTTTAATATTTTCTTTGCCATTGCTTGCTCATTGGCGTGAGTGCCAAAAGAACCTTCATGAATTTCCTCCATCAACATGTCTGCTTCGTGTTTTTCTATGCATCTGAGCAAGACCAGGTTGAAGTTTCTTTTGTATAACACGTCCTCATTCAGGAAGAAATTTCCAGCCAATCTCCTAAGAGTCTTCCTGTATTTCTTTGACACCCCAGATGGATATTCTTGCTTTTGAAGGAAGTAATTGATATCATGGTACCATGGTTTATTGTCAAAAATCTCTTCCATGGTGAACACATGAGTGGGAATATCAAGGCGCATAACATCAATTTTAGGTACATCATTCCATCGATTCACAATAATCATAGAGGAAAATATAGCTAGTGCATCAACCATGTTATTTTCTTCATGAGGTATGTGATGAAACTCAATTTTATTGAAGAAAGTTGACAACCTCCTTGCATAATCCTTATAAGGATTCAATCCGATTTGACGTGTTTCCCATTCACCTTTGTTCTGATTTATGACAAAAGTTGAGTCTCCATATACGTCTAGAATTTTGATCCTTAAATCAATGACTTCTTCAAGTCCCATGATACAGGCTTCATATTCAGCTTCATTATTTGTACATTTGAATGTCAACCTTGCGGTGAAAGTAATATGGGTAACTTGAGGTGTAACAATGATTGCCCCAATTCCGTTTCCATAAGCATTGATGGCTCCATCAAATATTATTCCCCATCGGGATCTTGGCTCTGGCCCTTCACTTGGCAAAGGTTCATCAAATTCTTTAATCTTTAGGTACATTACGTCTTCATCCGGGAAGTCAAATTTAGTAGATTCATATTTATCAATTAGTTGGTAAGCCAAATGATCATCTAGAATGCTCCCTTTGATGACATTTTAAGCATGGTATTCAATATAATACTCTAACAACAACATTTTCCAGCAGGAAATCCTTCTAGCTAAAGAGGGTTTTTCAAAGATATACTTAACATGGCCCATTTTGGAGATCAACCAATTAGTATGACAAATCATGTATTGACGGAGACGCTTAGCAGCCCAAGCCAAGGCACAACAAGTTTTTTCAAGCACAGTGTAGCGAGATTCACAGTCTGTGGATTTCTTACTTAAGTAATAAATAGTGTACTCTTTTTCTTAGTTTCATCTTGTTGACCAAGCATGCAACCCATGGAATCATCTAATACTGTTAAGTATATGATCAAAGGCCTTCCTTCCACTGAAGGGATTAGGATAGGAGGCTCAAACAGACATTCTTTGATGCTATCGAAGGCCTTCTAGCAATCTTCTATCCATATACAACTTTGATCCTTTCGAAGAAGTTTGAATATCGGCCCACAAGTAGAAGTCATATGAGAGATAAATCTAGAGATGAAAAATAATCGAACAAGAAATCATCTTACTTGCTTCTCTGTTTTGGTTGTTTTCATTTCCTAGATGGCTTTGACTTTATTAGGATCAACTTCAATTCCCTTCTGGCTGACATTGAAACCCAAGAGCTTCCCTGAACGAACACTGAAGGTACATTTGTTAGGATTTAAGCAGAGTTTGTATTTCCTCAAACATCGGAATAACTTTAATAGATATCCACATGTTCTTCTTTAGTTCTGGACTTAGAAATCATATCATTGTTATATACTTCAATTTCTTTGTGCATCATGTCGTGGAAAAGAGTTGTCATGGCTCTTTGGTAGGTTGCACCTGCATTCTTTAGACCAAAAGGCATCACTTTGCAGCAAAATGTTCCCCAGGGTGTATTGAATGAGGTATTTTCCATGTCTTCAGGTGCCATCCTGATTTGATTATATCCGGAGAACTCGTCCATGAAGGAGAATACTTTAAATTTGAAGGTGTTGTCGACCAACATGTCAATATGAGGTAATGTAAAGTCATCTTTCGGACTAGCCTTGTTTAAATCTCGGTACTCCACACACATTCTGACTTTTCCATATTTTTTTGGAACAAGCACTATGTTGGTCAACCACTATGTTGACCAACCACTATGTTGGCCAACCACTGAGGGTATTTTGCCGTGGTGAGGAATCCTACGTCGATCTGCTTCTACACTTCTTCGTTAATTTTGATGGCCATATCTGGGCGAGTTCTTTTCAACTTTTATTTGATTGACAGAACTTTTGGCTTCAATGGTAAGTGGTGTTCCACAATATTGGTGTCCAACCCAGGCATGTCTTGGTAGAACCAAATAAACATATCTAGGAATTCTTTTATAACTTCAACCATTCTTACTTTAACAGCTGGATTAAGCAGTGCCTCAATCTTAACCTCTTTTCTGTCTTCATCAGAACCGAAGTTGATTACTTCTACCGGCTCTTTGTATGACTGAATGGAGGTTTCTTCTTGCTTAAGTAGTTGGGAAATTTCATCCAGAATTTATTCCTCTTCTTCATCTTCAGCTTCGAACACTAGCAATTCAAAGTTGGGAGAGGGCATAGGGTCATATTTTTCAATGGGGGTTTTGATGTTCAATCTATACATATGATTGATGTTGGTTTTTAGAAAGACACATAATTGTAGAGTGTGTAGATATTGAAAGTGTTCATTACCATTTTTTTGTTTCTATTTTTTAGGTTACCATTTTCCGAAAAAGTAAAAAGTAAAAACACTAGCATGTAATTGAAAACAACTTCTTTATTATTGATTGATTATTTCTTGAAACAAAAGCCCGACAAACAAGTTCTTTTCCTTGTTCAGAGCAAAGAAGGCATATTTAAAAGAGGGCCCTAAAAATATCTCTCGCCTTGGGCAGAGCGAGAGGACAAAACAAATACAAAACATTACTTAGAGATGTGGACAACAGTTGGAACATCAATAACTATCTAGTTTTGAAGAACCCTTCCATGTGTCATAAAGCCTTGAGAATCCCTCTCAGGATTGTCTTCAATAATGGCACTAACTTCTAGCAAACTCGGGTCAGTAGAACTTTTAATGTTTGCAAATGCATCAGGAAAAAGGTCTTCAGGTGCCCTTTCCACGAACCGTAAGGTATGGAATGGAATGTAGGCATCCTCCGGAGACATGTATTCGGGATCTTCCCTGTAAGGTTCCCATTCTTCTTTCTTTGGCATATAGAATGTAGATTCATACTGTTGCACCCTAAAATTTGCTCAACCTTATTCACTTGGTTTATGTTTCAATATCATTAGCATTTGCATATAGAGTCATGTACATAGGTTACTCATCTGCATAGCATAAGCATAGCAAGTCATTCAACAGGGGTCCAAGCATTATTCTCATCTCTAGAGGCCTATCCAGAGGTTATTATCCTAATTCAACCTCATTCAAGTCATCAAGAAAGAATTTGAAAGCAGGGAGTTCAGTGGATCAAGCATTGAGTATATCTCCTAACTGAGGGTGTCTGAGGATCAACAAGGGAATTATGAGTTGTGAATTGAGAGCATGGGAAGTATCTAGACATCTTGGAGGACTTAGAAAGTCATTTGGAGAAGAAAACAAGTTGTTGATGGGATCACAAGAATTGCAGTTGAAGACAGTCAACTAGGGTTTCATCTGGGTCAACCCTAGGTCTTTTGATTGATTGAAAGGTATTAAGGGCTATTGAAGAGATGTGGGGTTCATCATTTTACATGGAGAATAAGGATATGTTGTCATGCTAAGAAGAAATCAAGAGAAATCAAGGAGAAGAGGAGTTTCTAAATTAGGGTTTCTAGGTAAAATCCCCTAGTTTAGGTCAAGTTTCCAAGCAAGATAAGTCAAAATGCAAGCTTCAAATTGATCCTTGGCCAACATGAAACTTGTAGAGGATCTCAAGACCTTTAATTTGAGTGGTGGAAGACATCAAGGAGATTTATAGAACTCAAGTTATGGTCCTTGCAAGTTACAGGTCATCTGAGGTATCTGAAATTTTGTCTGTGAAAGTGACTTGACTTCCAAGCAATTTTTACCCCTCAAGTAGATTTCAAATGAATTTCTGGTCAACATAAGAATTGTTCCTTATTGTCTTAGCTTTCTAGAATGGTATAGTATGCCTTCATATGATATGTGGAACTCAACTTATGGTCTTGGCAAGCAAAGGGTATTTTGGTCATTTGTGAATTATAGGTCATTTTAACCTATGTCCAAAACTCATACAAGGAGGCCTCAAATGGAAAAACTTACAACATCAAACTTGCTCCAAATGACATTTTGAGTCTAGAAAAGTGACCATGAGAGATTGGAAAAGTTCATAGCACAAGGTTTCAAAATTGTTGAATTTAATGAAGAAAAATGGCTTAAAAAATGAGATTTTTCATATCTTGGCCAAATGATGCAAAATTATAGGTCATTTTGAATGGAAAGGGCATTTTAAAGACATTGGCTAAAGTGTAATTTTGAGTTTAGTTCATAATTTGATAGTTATCCATGGTTGCTTGAAGTGAAAGTTACATAATCAACATCCAAGGGAATTTGCACAAAGGAAACTTCTCCAAGCTTCTAGGAAGTTCTAATCCCATCTATATATTCATGCAAGTTGGTTCATGCAAGGGTTGGTGCTCCCATTTGTTCAAAATCCCAAGTTTTCCACATTTTTCCATTCTTGCATAAGCTTCTCAAACTCCTTCAATTTCTCACCAATCCTCCTCATTCTTGATCTGAATCTCATCACTATCATCCATAGTTTGTAATTCACACATTCATTTGGCTGAATCAATCAAGGAGAGTGCCATACAAAGTTCATCATTCAAGGTTCAAGAAATTGGAATCACATGATACAAGAGGTTTGAGCCCAAATATTTGCATACAGAATCAAAGTGTTGGTGTGTGGATCAATTTCAAGTCCCTGCAAACATTGAATCGAAGACCTCCATAGCTGTTTCTCCATTTTTTAACAGGTTGGTATCTCTGCTCATTTTGCATATTTTAGGTAGCATGATAGGGTTTTGATAGTGTGGAATGGTTAAGATAGGATAGAGGACTGAATAGGATGAGTTTGGAGAAGTTTCGAGGGATTTGATCATGGTGCACAAATTCTGTTGAGGTTCATAACACTTGGAACATAGCACGATAATCCTCTCTTTATAGCTTAAAATGACTAGTATGAGATGTAGAGTAGATGAGGATAGGTTTTGGCACGAATTGAAGCACTTGATGGCAGGTGAAAATGTTGATGCATGACTGTTATTCCCATCGAGTTGTTTGATGGAGTGAGTTTTAAAGTAAACTATGGTTATAGACTTGTAGAGGGAAAGAAGTGGATGAATTTTGCTTTTTATATCGTGCGTTTTCATGGCGTGTGGAGGGAGAATGAGAAGCTTGAAGGTTGTGCATGGAATCTGGGTTTTTCTGCAAACCCTAGCTCAATTGGGGACGATGACTGTGTGCCGTTGGATCGTCCAGAATATTTGACTTAATCATCTCATCGTGTGGCTCCCATTTAATTTCAGAAACAGAGGGAAATTTTAAAAGACGAAACGCACCGTTTCACTTATTGGGGGGAATTGGGCTCAGACAGCTATCCGCACCCCCCGTTCTGATGGGCCCAACGCGCTGAACTTGGTTTTCCTGCTATTCTCACCCCCTTCAACTATTTCTTTATACTTTCTTTTTATTTTCTTTTCATTTTTCATTCATTTTTAAAAATTCATAATAAATGAAAAAAAACATTATTTTTAATTCATTCTTTTTGCATATTTTTCTTTAGGATATCTAGAAAATTATAAAAAATAAAAATTGCATTTTATTTTTTATTTGATATTTTTCCCATATTTTCTAAATAAATAACATTTTACATGATTTCATTTCATACATGATTTTGTTATTTTTTGTTCTATTAATTGCTTCCATATTTTTTGTCCATTCTTTTTAGGTTGTTTAGTTTAGACATTAAGCTTGTAGATACAATTTAGTTCCCATTTTTAGAAATTAATTTTAGGTGCTTAATGTAGGTGTGAACAACATGGACAAAACTAGGGTTTTAGGTGATGACTTAGGAGAATAGATTCTTTTCCCCTAGGACTTAGGGTCTGAATAGGTTAGCTATGGGACTATAAGGGCTATGGGTAGTTATTAGATCCCCTTAGAAAAGTCAGGATTCCCCTACTGCTATTAATGTACTGTATACATCTGATTGACTGGTGTGGTGTGCCCTATGGGGATTATTGCTGGCTTGTGTGGGTATTGGGATTGTCTGGGGATTTGGGAGAGCTGAAGACTTGAGAAGGGGAAGCCATTGGAGATCCAGAGATTGAAGTTCAACTTCCAGAGTTGAAGAGAAGATTCTTGCTAGCAGATGCTGAGGAGACTAGGGTTTAGGAGCTAGGCAGAGCTCTAGGTTAGAAAGTTTGTTTCTCAAACATGGATTGCCTTGTCTGCATCCATTCTTCTCTGTGATTCAGAGTCTCTCTAAGACACTCACCCCCTTCCTTTGGAAGGCTTGGTGATAGTGTCTAAGAGATAGAACTCTTGAGAGAAAATGTCTTTTGTGTTAGAAGCAGTCTGTTCACCACCTTTGGTAGTCAACTGATTGCTTAACACCCAATCCACTCTTGTGACTGATCCCTCATCCTGGAGGTTTGAGCTTGAAGAAAAGCCATTGCAGATAGAAGAATGATGATCAAAGCCCTTGCCTGAAGGCCATGGAGATGGAGATTGATGCTTGTTGAAGCCTGTAACTGATTGGGGATTACTTAGAGCCAGATGTTGATTCAGAGCTGCTGATGCTGTTTCTTTTGCTGTTGTATTTCATTTCTGATGTATTGATTGGTTTTCCTGACTGTATTGTTTGTTGTTTACCCTGTTGGGTTGAAAGTGAAGCCTGTTCACTTTCGCCTATTGTTTTCTAGGTTCGAGGTTGAGTGGGACTCCCTTGCCTCGCTTGTACTGTTGCATCCATGCATTTTACTGTTTTACTGTATATATCTGTTATTGTTTTTTGTTTCTGCCTACCCCGTAGGATCTCTGTTTCTCTCTGCGCAAGAGAGGAGCATGATTGACACTAGGTCTTAACCCATGCATGATAACATTAGGATAGTTTGATTCCCTTCGCAACCGTAGGTTAGAGTTCTGTCTCTTCTTCCTCAAAACAAACAGAAAAACACATAAAGATTTCAAACACAATAAAAGACACTTCTTCCGTAAAAGAATGTGAACTCATCAAGACGTCATTTTTGTCCGCTTGGACTGTCAATCAAGAAAACCTTTTTCAGAAGGAATAAAATCAACCAAAACAAGCTTGTGTCGTACGTGGCCCGAACTACGTCTGCTCTGATCTTTCATGCCGTGTGAAAGTACGTAGGCATAGGATACGATATCCTAGCGAGCAGCCTTCCCCTCCTTTCCCGTAGGTAGGCGAACTACGTTGACTCTGATTTCTCGTTCCAGGCGGGAATACGTAGGCATAAAGTGCGATACTTTGCCGAGTCATTTTTACTTTCATTTTATTTTCTTTTTAACCCTTGACCTTTAGATTAGATAGAAATAACAATCCATACCTGAAAACAAGCATGGATCCCATCGAGTACGATGGACGTGAGGGGTGCTAATACCTTCCCCTTGCGTAACCGACTCCCGAACCCAGGTTTTGGTTGCGACGACCATACCTTTCCCGTGTTGTGCGAGGTTTACTCTGAGCGTTTCCTTTCCCTCCCGTGGGATAAATAACGCACGGTGGCGACTCTTCTGTTCAGCCGGCGCCGATTTTCGCAGTAGCGACAGCTGGCGACTCTGCTGGGGATCCAACGTCCCCTGGCTGCTAAGGACTGCGATAGTTCTTATGCATTTGGGATCCAACGTCCCTTAAGAGAGTCAATCCTAGCGCTTGTTTTCCCGTCGAGGATTTTGTATGGAGTTATTTTATATTTCTGACCTTTATTTTCAGCATTATATATATTGATTATTATTGCTGTATCTGGGGTGTGACGGGTGTTCTGATATTGAGAGAAAAGCCGGACCTGGGCTTGAGTGCACCTAGAATTAGAGTAGAAATTAGTGGGCGCCCGCTTGCTTTGCTTGCTTCGGTGTCCCATGAAATCTACACTCAGACGAGGTTCCTCTGGTTGGCCTCCTGCCCCTTCCTTTGGTTGGCGTGGGTTGCTGGTTAGTTGGATTGTCGACTCTGGGGACCGATCATTTGGAAGTTGGCTAAGTGAGGCCTCTTCAGGAATTGATGATGCCACTCCTTCTGGGAATCGTATCATCAACCCTAAAAGTCTGTGACGCCGACGACCGCATAGGATGCCGTACCTTGTGCCAGTTATAGGGCCACCCACCTGTGAGGGGATTCAGGGTTATGCAGGTAACTAGACCTTCAGACCACCAGTTTCTTGATCAGGATCCTGGATATTTATGGAGGGTTCTAAGGTCTGTCAGAGACCAGGTGGAGATGTGTTCTAAGGTCTGTCAGAGACCAGTTGGTGTGTTCCGAGGTCTGTCAGAGACTATTTGGAGATGTGTTCTGAGGTCTGTCAGAGACCAGTGGGGGATATGATCTGAGGTCTGCCAGAGACTATTCAGGTTATGATTATGGGGTCTATCAGAGACCAATATTGGAGCTTTGTTTGAGGTATATCTGAGACCAGGGCTTGAGGACTTCTGGATGGTCTATCTGAGACCTTTCTTGATTGGGTTCAGGCTATTCAGCTACAGCTTTGGTCCCTGTTGCATGTTACTTACATTGCATCATTGCATATCCATTACCATTTGCATTTCACTAACGTGTGTCTGTGCTGCAGGTGCATTTGCATTTCCCTAGTTCTAGTGCCCAGACTTCTGAGTGTTTGATCATGACTAGCTTAAGGAGAACAGTTGCTTACAAATTGCCTACTCCTGATATTGTTCCTTTACTGGGGTTGATTTCTCTTGCTGATGAGGGTGTTTGTAGGAGCTTCTGGATGAGCTATGGTAGATCACTGAGATTGGTGTGCAAACCTACGGAGGTAGAGTTGGATGGGTTGTATGCTTTGATGCAATTCTACGACCCTGCTTTGAGGTGCTTTACGTTCTCTGACTTTATTATGGGACCAACCCTGGAGGAATACGCTGAGTATGTTGAGCTGCCTGTGCAGAACCAGGTTCCATTCATCCATTCTGGCGCCAAGCCCAAGCCGGAAGACTTGGCAAAAGCTTTGCATATTGATGCTTCTGAGCTATTGACTACTGTTTCCCGTGGAGTTCCAGGCTTCTCACTTCAATTCTTAGTTGGTAAAGCCCAGGAGTATGCCAAAAGCGGATGCTGGGTTGCTTTCAATGCTGTGTTGGCCTTGTGCATTTATGGCATAGTCTTGTTTCCCAATATACCGGATTTTGTGGACTTCGATGCTTTCTACTTGTTTGCCGCTGGTAATCCTGTACCTACCTTACTCGGAGATCTCTATCACTCACTGCATTACAAGAATGAGAAAGGGAGAGGAAAGAATGTCCATCTTTGTGTACCCTTGTTGAGTATGTGGTTTGAGAGCCACCTTCCTAAGAGAAGATCTGCTACAGAGACTACAGTCCCAGTTAGTTGGCCGGAGCGCCTGATGAGGCTATCGTCGGAAGATATGGAGTGGTTTGATAGAGACCTGTTGGGATCTGAGCTCATCTTCAGTTGTTCTGGGTACCCTAATGTGCCGTTGATAGGAAGAAAAGGGTGTATCAATTACAACCCTTCTCTATTCATTCGCCAGTTCGGATATGCACTGAAGAATCCACCTCAGGAAGAAGAAGTACAGGAATCTCTGTACTTCACAGGTGATTTAAAGGAAGAATTGCTAGCTGAGCTGCAGCATGCCTGGACACGTATTAACCGCAAAGGGAAGCCACTGTTAGGAAAGAACGATTGCCAAGCTTATGCGCCATACAGGGTTTGGATTCAGGAAAGAGCTAGTCAGTTGAGGATGCCATTTCCAGATGCACCAGTTCTTGATCCTATTCCGGTAGCAGAGCCAACTACTGTTTCTAGGGAAGTCTATGAGCAAATTGTGAGAGAAAAGGAAGCCTTGTTGAAGATCAACAAAGGGTTAGAGCAGGAGCTAGCTCAAGTACGCAGTGAGAAAAACAAGGCCGTATATGCTTTCCAACAACAAATCGAGCTGTTAAACAGGTTAGGGGCTGAGTTGACTGAGAAAAAGAAAAAGCGTGAACGTCTGGGGCAAGAGTTCAGAAGCTCCCATGACATGCTGGAATCCAAAAAGAAGGCGCTCGACGCAGCACACCGAGAGATCTCCTCTTGCAACAAGACTTGGAATGCTACACTCACCAACAACAAGAAGAGGGAAGATAAGCTGAAGCAGCAAATCGCCGACCTCGAAGGGAAGTTGAAGTCTAGCATCAAAATGTGTGAGGAAGAGGTGATGACCCGATATAGTGTCCAGCATGCACTAAACAAGGCAATCAAATGCAGGGATGAAACGGTGTCTCAAAAGCGAAAATTAGAGGATTGCTTCGGAGAAGCGACATGGGAAGAAACTGCTGAAGACGTGCGCCGTGTTCTTAAGAAGAGAAACCAGCTTGTTGAAGGGCTGCTTGATCGACCAAGTCATCCAGAGACCAAGAAGTTGATAGAAGAATACCGGACTTTTGGGAAGATTTGATCATTTCATGTAGTAACTTGTATGCTTTATTTGCATAGTGCTGACCATCACCAGGATTGTTGGTTGAGGTCATGCCTTCTCGTTGTACTCTCAGCGACATTGTATTTTGGTTTCCTTAGCAATATATGAGGCTTTCTATGATTCAGCTCCGATATTCCTATTGTCAGCACTGTCACCGCACTGGCACCTTCACACTAGAACTGGGGGAATGAACTTCCCTAATGAACAGACACATTGCATTGCATTCATATTCATATGGCATTACAGGTAATCTTTGAATAGTGTCTTATGTCCTGCTCTGTACCAGGTACTTTCCAGGATTGCAGATCAGCACCCGCACCGCTATTCTACCCGCACCAACTGTCGAAGAATCATGGATCAAATGCAGAACGAGATGCAAGATGTGCGCGAGAAACTCGCTCTCTTTATGCAGACCATGGAAGCTATTGCAAAGGGTCAGGAGAATTTGCAGGCCATGGTTCAGCCTCTGTTGGCCCGAAATGCTGGTCATGGCAACGAGGATCATCAGTCTGTACGGGTCGATACTGTTCATGGAGACGGCACTCCCACGCCAGTGGCTCCACCTGTGGTCAATATACCTGCTGCTAATGTCAACAACGCTACCGCTGCTGTGAATGGTAACGTCGGAGTTGGGAATGAGACTGCTGTCCATAACGTTGGGCTGGGTGATGTCAATTTGGGAGATAATATGGGAGGCAACAACCTTGTCAATACTGGATTCGGGTTCAACGATCAGGGATTCGATAACACTGGGAAATATGGTTTCAATGCTCAAGGCTTTGGGCAAGATGGTTATGGTGCGACCAATCAGGGTTACGGAGGTTTTGGAAATGGAAACGGTGCTGGATTTATGGCTTTTGGTCCTGCTGGGGGTGTTCAAGGGTATGGCAACAGAGGCCGAGGTCCAGGGATGAATCAGATCAGAGCTGGACGTAATAATGGATATGATGGGTATGGGGCTGGAAATGGTATGTGGCAAGAAGATCAGCAGGAGGACGCTTTCTCCGGCAGAGGTTTCGAAGGGCCGATGGATGACTCCCAGAAGATCAGAATGCTGGAAGAGCAGATGAGGGGAGTCCTGAACCAAAGTGCTGTGGGTTTGGACATGGCAACAATGGGTTTGGTACCTGGCTTGAGGGTGCCAATCAAATTCAAAGCCCCTACGTTTGATAAGTATAAAGGGGACACGTGTCCGAAAGTGCATGTACGAGCTTATTACAGAAAGATGTCTGCATACTCAACTGATGAAAGAATGCTAATGCATTTCTTTCAAGATAGTCTGTCGGGTCCTTCCCTAGAGTGGTACATGGGGTTGGAGCCAACTGATATCAAGACGTGGAAGCAATTAGCAGAGGCATTTGTAGCTCACTACAAGTATAACAGCGACTTGGCACCCAATCGGGTCCAGTTGGCGGGACTGTCGCAGAAGAAGGGGGAGAGCTTTAAGGAGTACGCGCAAAGGTGGCGTGATATGGCTGCCAGGGTCCGTCCTCCTGTAGAAGATAAGGAAATGAATGACATGTTCGTCGGCACATTCACAGGTCTGTTTCATGATATGCTGTTTCACACGTCTCTGGCCAGTTTTTCAGACCTAATTCTGATGGGAGAAAAGATTGAACGTAACATTAAGCAAGGAAAATTCCAGGTTGAGGAATCGACTGCATCTGGCAGTAATAGGAAGGCTTTTGGTGGGTGCCGTCAGGGCGAGGCAAGCGCAGTATTTGGAGGCCGAGGCCGAGGCCGAGGCAGGGGACGAGGTCAATATCGTCAACCGCAGCAGGTGGCGAGTGTTACTATCCCGTATCAGCAACAACCACTTCAGCAACAACAACCGGTTCAGCAACAGCCAATGCAACAGCAGCAGCAGCCTCAGCAGGGGGCACAACAGGCTCAGCGAAGATTCCAGGGTGGCAAACCGAGAAGAGTGTTTGAGAAGCCTCCCTCGACATACGCTGATTTACTGCAGACATTGTTGGGATTGAACCTGGTAGAGAAGAGAACTCTGGCACCGATAACGGGAGCTCCCCCATTTGGTTACGACGCAAGCAGGAACTGTGAGTTTCATTCTGGGGCCCCGGGCCACGATATAGAGGGTTGCCATGCTTTTAAACATGTGGTGCAGGATCTTTTGGACAATAAGACTATCAATTTCGGAACGGCAGGTCCGAATATAGTGCAGAAACCCATGCCTAATCACGGGGCAAACGCCATTCTGACTGAGGAAGGGTTAAATCTGATTATGAATGTCGACGATTTAAAGACGCCGCTGAGCGAGATAAAGAGCCGACTGTTACAAGGGGGTGTTTACCCGGGATGTGACGAATATTGCTTAGAATGCTGAACCCTAGCTGGGGGGTGTGACGACTTGAAGCAGGGCATTCAGGCTTTAATTGATGAAGGCATATTGCAGTTTGACCGAGCAGCAACTGAAGAGCCCGCAGGGGCAGTAGCATATGATCAGACTGATGTGGCCACTGTAACGATTCCTCGAAAGACAATCACTATTGCAGCACCAGCTCAGCGACCACCGATCACCATAACTAAGGCCGGGCCGATCCCGTACGAGAACACGAAAGCAGTCCCCTGGTCATATGGGTTGGAGGTGTATTGTGACGGGATAAAAATTGATGTTAATAAGCAGCCAGCCGAGACTGTGGATAATGTTGTTGGTTCGGGAGGTATGACAAGGAGTGGTAGGATCTTTATATCCCCTGAAGTGGAGGCCGAAAGATTAGCAAAAGGAAAAGGGAAAGTGGTTGAGAACGTTCCGGTGCAAGCAAACGAAAAAGAATCGGCATCGAAAGACGTAGAAGAGTTCATGCGCCTGATTCGGAAAAGTGATTATAAGATTGTGGAGCATCTACAGCAGACGCCGTCCAAAATATCTATCCTGTCATTGCTGTTGTGTTCGGAAGCTCACAGAAATGCTTTGCTGAAAGTCCTGGATACTTCTTTTGTACCCCAAGACGTCTCCGTGAATCAGCTGGAAGGAGTGTTGGCACATGTGAACGCAGGCCACAACTTGGGCTTTACTGATTTTGACTTGACCCCGAAAGGAAGAGATCATAATATGGCGCTGCACGTATCTGTCGAGTGTAGAGGATCAGTAATGTCGCACGTATTGGTTGACACCGGATCGTCTTTGAATGTGCTGCCCAAGAAGGCGATGATGAAGCTGGATGTTAGAGGAATCGTGTGTACGCCCAGTGATTTGGTAGTCAGAGCGTTTGACGGCACGCGGAGAACAGTCTTTGGATCGATCATATTGCCTCTGCAGGTGGGGCCGGAGGTGTTTGCAACTGAGTTTTATATCATGGATATACAGCCTGCGTACAGCTGCTTGCTTGGAAGACCTTGGATTCATGGGGCTGGGGCAGTCACGTCTACCCTACATCAGAAGTTGAAATATATGGTCGGAGACAGTGTAGTCACTGTATGCGGAGAAGAGGACATCCTGGTCAGCCATCTGTCGTCATTTAAATATGTGGAGGTCGACGGAGAAATCCACGAAACACCCTGCCAGGCATTTGAAGGTTTGCGCATCAAGGACAAAGGTCCCGGGCCGAGCAAAGTGTCGGAGATAGCCGTCTCATCGTATAAAGAAGCTCAAGCTCTAGTAGAAGCAGGAGAAGCAAAGGGCTGGGGCAAAGTGCTGGACATTCCTGTGAAGATGGACCGGTTCGGGCTGGGATACCAACCGTCGTCATCAACTCCTTCCGTGGGGGCACCCCGGTTCAGAGGGCCAATCACCATCTCTGCCAGTGGAGTGTGCCATGAAACTGTCAATGCTGCTTCGGAGTCTGATGAAGGAGACAGCGACTGTGATATGGATGCCTGGATTCAGCCAAGCACGCCAGGACAAGGACTATGCAACTGGTCTATTCAGGAGCTTGTTCCTGTGACTTTTAAACAGTAATGCTTTGCTTTATTAATTGTTGAATAATCTGATGTCTTGCCCGGGGCATCAGGATTTGCTTAGGGTTGTGTTGTTATGAACATTGCGTGTTAATCATTAAATAAATGACGTTTTTTCATGTGCAAATACTGTAATCCCTGTCTTTCTTGTTTTATATTTTTCAATAAAATGGCAACGTGGTTGTTCGCTTTATACGCATTTTGAAGCACTTAACCGTTCCTTTTGCAGGAGAACATTTTCAGATGACATCCTTGAACCACCTATGACTCGTCCCGACTTCGAGCACCCGGTATTTCAGGCCGAAGAAGAGGTTGTCGAAGATAGCGACGTTCCTGAAGAACTGTCTTGGTTGGTGAAGCAAGAGGAAAGAGCCATTCTGCCTCACGATGAGGTCATCGAAATTATCAACTTGGGGTCGGAAGGGGTTGAGAAGAATATTCGTATCGGAGCCGCACTGCAGAGTGATATCAAGCGAAGACTGGTTGAAATGCTCCGAGAGTATAGTGATGTATTCGCTTGGTCGTATGAAGATATGCCAGGGCTCGATACAGATATGGTTGTGCATCGCCTGCCACTGAAAGAAGATTGCCCGCCGGTCAAACAAAAGCTTCGTAGAACTCGACCAGATATGGCAGTGAAGATCAAAGAGGAAGTTCAAAAACAGTGGGACGCTGGTTTCCTGGCTGTGACAAAGTATCCCTCATGGGTTGCCAACATCGTACCAGTGCCAAAGAAGGATGGCAAGGTTCGAATGTGCGTGGATTATAGAGATTTGAATAAAGCAAGCCCAAAAGACGATTTTCCACTTCCTCACATTGACGTGTTAGTTGATAATACTGCTCAATACTCCGTATTCTCCTTCATGGATGGCTTTTCGGGCTATAATCAAATTAAAATGGCGCCAGAGGACATGGAGAAGACCACTTTCATAACGCCTTAGGGAACATTTTGCTATAAAGTGATGCCCTTCGGTTTGAAAAATGCTGGGGCAACATATCAGCGTGCGATGACGACTCTTTTTCATGACATGATGCATAAAGAGATCGAAGTTTATGTTGACGATATGATTGCCAAATCCCAGACGGAGGAAGAGCATCTGGTGAACCTGTCGAAGTTATTTAAAAGGCTTAGGAAGTTCAGGCTGAGGCTGAACCCTAATAAATGCACCTTCGGGGTGAGATCGGGTAAGCTGCTGGGATTTATTGTAAGCGAAAGAGGAATAGAGGTCGATCCTGCTAAAATAAAAGCAATTCAAGAAATGCCGACGCCTAAAACAGAGAGAGAGGTGCGCGGGTTTTTAGGGAGGTTGAACTACATTGCCCGGTTCATATCTCACCTAACGGCCACGTGTGAACCATTATTCAAGCTGTTAAAGAAAGATCAAGCTGTAACGTGGAACGAAAATTGTCAAAAGGCGTTCGATAAAATAAAGCAGTATTTGCAGGAGCCTCCCATTCTGATACCCCCAGTGGCAGGTAGACCCTTGATAATGTATTTGACAGTTCTTGAGGGAAGCATGGGTTGTGTCCTCGGTCAACACGACGAGACAGGAAGAAAAGAGCATGCGATCTATTACTTGAGTAAAAAGTTCACTGGATGTGAATCTCGATATTCAATGCTTGAAAAGACTTGTTGCGCGCTAGCCTGGGCCGCCAAGCGGCTAAGACAATACATGCTGAATCATACAACCATGCTCATCTCGAAGATGGATCCTATCAAATATGTATTCGAAAAGCAGGCGTTATCAGGGAGAATTGCCCGTTGGCAGATGGTCTTGACTGAGTATGACATCCAATACGTCTCGCAAAAGGCTATAAAGGGGAGTGTGTTGTCTGAGTACTTGGTGGAGCAGCCTATTGACGATTATCAATCGATGAGGTTTGATTTTCCTGACGAGGATATCATGTACCTAAAGATGAAAGATTGCGAAGAGCCGTTGCCAGACGAAGGACTAGAGCTGGGTTCCAAATGGCAGATGATATTTGATGGAGCCGTGAATGCTTACGGTAGCGGAATAGGGGCAATCATCACCACGCCACACGGGTCGCACATCCCGTTTACTGCCCGACTGACCTTTGCTGTTACCAATAATGAGGCCGAATACGAAGCTTGTGTAATGGGGCTTGAAGAAGCCATTGATTTGCGAATCAAACATCTGGACGTATACGGAGACTCAGCTCTGGTGGTGAATCAGATCAAAGGGGAATGGGAGACGCGACAGCCCAATTTGATACATTACATGAATTATGCAAGGAGATTGTTGCCTTTCTTCGACAAGGTTGAATTGCATCATGTACCGCGGGCAGAGAATCAAATGGCGGACGCCCTGGCCACTTTGTCTTCCATGTACAAAGTCAACTTCTGGAATGAGGCTCCCCGAATCGTTATCTCTCGGCTTGACAGACCAGCTTATGTATTTGCTATTGATGAAGCATCTGATGACAAACCATGGTATTTCGATATCCTTAATTTCCTGAAGAATAAAGAGTATCCGGCTGGGGCATCCAGTCAAGATCAGAAGACTCTCAGGAGATTAGCGGGTAATTTCTACTTGAACCCGGATGGCGTCTTATACAGAAGAAACCACGATTTGGTGCTGTTGCATTATGTAGACGAAAAAGAGGCAAAGTTGCTCATGGAGGAAATACACGAAGGTACCTTTGGTACGCATGCTGGCGGGCATGCTATGACAAGAAAGCTGCTGCGGGCAGGCTATTTTTGGCTGACTATGGAAACTGATTGCTTCAAGTTTGCGAGGAAATGCCACAAATGTCAAATCTATGCTGATAGGATCCATGTGCCTCCAAGTCCTCTGAATGTGATGTCATCGCCATGGCCTTTCTCGATGTGGGGAATCGATATGATTGGAAAGATCGAGCCGACGGCGTCTAACGGGCATCGGTTCATCCTAGTAGCAATCGATTATTTCACCAAGTGGGTAGAAGCGGCGTCTTATGCAAATGTAACGAAGCAAGTGGTGGCCAGATTCATCAAAAGAGATATCATTTGCCGATATGGGATTCCCCGAGCGGATAATCACGGATAATGGTTCAAACCTGAACAACAAAATGATGAAGGAGCTCTGTCAGAATTTCAAGATCGAACATCACAACTCCTCCCCTTACCGACCCAAGATGAATGGCGCTGTTGAGGCGGCCAATAAGAATATCAAGAAGATCGTTCAGAAAATGGTGGTGACCTATAAGGATTGGCACGAGATGCTACCTTTCGCTTTGCACGGTTATCGTACGACGGTACGCACATCAACCGGGGCGACCCCGTTCTCGTTAGTATACGGAATGGAAGCGGTATTACCATTGGAAGTCGAGATCCCTTCCCTGAGGGTATTGCGAGACGTTCAGCTGGACGAGGCAGAATGGGTGAAAGACAGGTTGAATCAACTGAGTTTGATGGATGAGAAGAGGCTAGCTTCCCTAGCATACGGTCGTTTGTACCAGAGCCGAATGAAGAAAGCGTACGACAAGAAGATACATCCGCGAAGCTTTCAGACGGGCGACCTTGTGCTGAAAAGGATTCTCCCGCTGCAAGCAGATCACAGGGGCAAGTGGACCCCCAACTACGAAGGGCCATACGTTGTCAGGAAAGTATTTTCAGGAGGAGCGTTGTTGTTGTCCACTATGGACGGTGAAGACTTCACGTCGCCTGTGAATTCAGACGCAGTTAAAAAATACTTCGCTTAAAATAGACCCGCTGGACAGAAAAAAGAGAGTCCCGGCAAAAATGAGGCATCCTGGCGAACCAAAAACAGAATGAAAGGTTCGGGCAAAAATTAGGGATAAAATCGAAAAATGTACACCCGCGAAGTTGAAAACCTACACTGGGCGACTTCGGCAAAAAGGGGTATCCCGGTGAACTGAAAACCCGTAAAGGGCGGTTCACGCAAAAGTTAGGGATGTGAAAAGCAAATGACTGCGGTCCGAATTTGATAATTGCAATGAGCATCAATGCGGGAGAATACATTTGAGGAGTCAGTTATCTGATACAATCTCTTCAGAAGTGGGGATACCGGGAAAGCATTAGAGTCGGGCGAGTCATGGGAGGATCAGTTCGTGGTGTTCATCTGCATCCCGTTGCCGACATGTGTACAAATCTAAGTTGTCAATATTTATGCTTCTTGTGCATACTTGTATACTTGTATATTTGCTTTGTGTAGCTTCCTCATTTCAGGAGTTACATCCCGTGTACAAAACTCCGCCCATTCAGGGGCCCAATCAATAAAATACGTTATTCAGTACTTGACACTGTTCTTTACTGTTTTGCGCATGATTAACGCCTAAGTTTGATGAAACTAGCGTGTGTATAACGTCACTGGCCCTTGCCAACAGTTGCTAAAGCTTTGAATTAACTGAAAATAACGTCACTAACCTGAATTGATTTGGTTGCATAGGCTTGTCTTGTCTTGTTTGTGTTGTTGCAGGTTTCATAACCGTACGAGGAAGATGATCAAAAGATTGCAATAATAAAAGACTCGATCTCCACGCAGGTCATGCATGTTCCTTACCGAGGAAGGATCGAATTCCCCAGCTAGTCGTAGCCTATCCAAAAGGACGTGTTCTTGCAGAGTCGTTTACCCTCAACAGAATTGACGATTCCAAGATCGTAAGGCTGTATTCAAACAGTGTGGTGTCCCCCCAGAAGGATTCCCTTGTCTCGAGCGGAGTTGGTTTAGCCGCAGAAGATTAATGTTTGCGAGCTGTAGTCAGGCAGTTTACCTTTCCTTGCAGGGTCATTTACTCTCTCCCAGCGGAGTCAGTTGATTTTTTCCCAAGAGAATCATCCCATCCCCGGCGGAGTTCTCTCCTTTCAGCAAGTGTTCTTTCCTCCCAGTAGAACTCGAAGATTAAGACTTTCCCTAGCAAAGTTGGTTGTGGGTCCCGGCATTCATTTTGTCAGGGATACTGTGTAATATCCGTTCACTTTCCAGCAGAAGTCCGATTATACCAGGCGCATCTGGTATTCCCCAGCAGAGGTATATTCCCCAGCAGGATGTTACTGCAGTGAGGTGTTTGGTTCGAGCTCCCAATTCCCCAGCTGAGTCGACTTCACTCTTCCGGCATTTATTTTGCTGGAATAATCCTGTAGCACCTGGCTATCCCCAGCTGAGTCGACTTCACTCTTCCGGCATTTATTTTGCTGGAATAATCCTGTAGCACCTGGCTATCCCCAGCGGAGTTGGCATTATCTTCAGCATTTATTTTGCTGAAGTAGTTCCTGTACCCGGCAGTTCAAGTCTGCATTGGCATCGGCATATAGTGGCATACTTGCATCCACCAAATAAAAGCATAGCGTTTCCATGTCGAATGGAGCATTGCATCATTGTCAAACATACACATTTTTGAAACATAAACTAGGTTGGCTAACCGTTGGTTTCAAGTATTGTTTCTCTTGCAGGTGGGAGGAGTTCTTGCTCCAATAAATCAATAAACATCCGAGGTCTCGATGTGAGACATTCAGCGAGGTGTCATCCTTGACACTACTCCCCACAGAGTTGTCAAGATGAAGTTTCTTTTTGTCTCCGAACAAAGTTATTTGTGAATTTCTTGTGTTGTCCCCGCCAGAGTCAGCAGGATAAGTTTCTCCTTATCCCCCAAGCGGAGTTGTTTGTCATCAGGGGTTCCATGAATCAGAATTTCAGAGGCCACCGCCGGTTATCAGAACAGGCGTCCGGTAGTTTGGTTTCCAAATATCCCCAGTAGAGTCCGCCTCAAAGTCGCTGTCACGTCGGTGCTAAGAAGTTTGTGAGTTGGGATCAATGGAGAAACTGAGTCCTGACGGGGACAAGATGTATTTTCTCAGCAGAAAAGATGTAGTCCTTACGCGGACAAATCAAGGCGAAACATGGGTCCTGGCGTGGACGAATCTATTCCTTACGTGGAAAAAGAGGTTTCAGTTCCTTACGTGGAAGAGCAAGTTCATTCCTTACGTGGAAAGATGAGAGTCCTTACGTGGGCAGATTAAAATTGTGATTCCTTACGTGGAAAGGTGGGTCCTAACGTGGACGATGTTCTCCTTACGTGGAAAGACGAATTTATTCCTTATGTGGAAAGAAGTTGGTATTCCTTACGTGGAAAGATTGAGTCCTTACGCGGACATATCGAAATGGATTCCTTACGGGGAAACAAGTGCATTCCTAACGTGGAAGGGTTTAGTCCTGACGCGGACAGATCCAGACGAAGTCTTATTCTTTACGAGGAAAAATGGTGATTCCTTACGTGGAAAATAGATTGATTCCTTACGTGGAAAAGTTTAGTCCTGACGCAGACAGATCAAAGTTGTATTCCTAACGCGGAAAGATCAGAATCCTTACGTGGACATATCAAAAGGTATTCCTTACGTGGAAGAAAAATAGTTTCCTTACGTGGAAAAAGATGGAGATTCCTTACGTGGAAAGACGAGTTTATTCCTAACGTGGAAAGATGAGATTCCTTACATGGAAAAGAATGGGTTTCCTTACGTGGAAAGATTGAGTCCTCACGCGGACATATCAAGATTGATTCCTGACGTGGAAAGAAAGGAGATTATTCCTGACGTGGAAGAGTTTAGTCCTGACGCGGATAGATCAAAGAAGTTATTCCTGACGTGGAAGAAGAAGATAGATTCCTTACGTGGAAAGTTTAGTCCTGACGTGGACGGATTCAGAAGAAGAAGTATGCCTAACGTAGAAAGAAGGCGTGTTCCTTACGTGGAAGAGAAAGAGAAACTTCGGGTCCTTACATGGAAAGATGGGAGTCCTTACGTGGACAAATCAGAAAAATGGTTCCTTACGGGGAAAAGAGATCGTGTTCCTTACGTGGAAAAGATTGAGTCCTTACGCGGACATATAGGAGGAGGATTTCCTACGTGGAAAGGTGAGTCCTAACGTGGATAGGTTCAGAACCAAAGTTGTATTCCTTACGCGGAAAGATTGGAGTCCTGACGCAGACATATCGAGTTGTACTGGAGTCCTTACGTGGACAGATTGGTACGGTTCTCCTTACGTGGAAAAAAAAAGATTGCATCCTGACGTGGAAAGATGGAAAGTTTAGTCCTGACGCGGACAGATGCAGAAGAGATGATTCCTTACGTGGATGGTGTTATTCCTAACGTGGAAGAGTCTATTCCTAACGTGGACGATTTATGGAATATCCCCCAGCGGAGTTGCCGAGATTTTTTTGGGTTAACAGCAAGTGGAGTCCTAACGTGGACAGGTTCTAGTTGAGATTTCTTCGTATTGATGACAGACAGAGTCCTAATGTGGACAAGCAAGCAATCTGTTATCCCCAGCGTGGTCGTTACGAGATCAGTGAGCGGCTGCAAACAGTCAGATCCAGGCAGTGGATGTCGTTACCCAAACAGGGGTGCAGTTTATTTCTGCGGTTGGAAAATTTCCGGGTTTCTTAGTATTCAACCGTCTCGTACCTCGAATGTTTGAAGGCCGTTCGCTCTTCACCCAATCGGGTCCAAGGTCGCTTGAATAGGGGCAGCTGTTGCACCCTAAAATTTGCTCAACCTTATTCACTTGGTTTATGTTTCAATATCATTAGCATTTGCATATAGAGTCATGTACATAGGTTACTCATCTGCATAGCATAAGCATAGCAAGTCATTCAACAGGGGTCCAAGCATTATTCTCATCTCTAGAGGCCTATCCAGAGGTTATTATCCTAATTCAACCTCATTCAAGTCATCAAGAAAGAATTTGAAAGCAGGGAGTTCAGTGGATCAAGCACTGAGTATATCTCCTAACTGAGGGTGTCTGAGGATCAACAAGGGAATTATGAGTTGTGAATTGAGAGCATGGGAAGTATCTAGACATCTTGGAGGACTTAGAAAGTCATTTGGAGAAGAAAACAAGTTGTTGATGGGATCACAAGAATTGCAGTTGAAGACAGTCAACTAGGGTTTCATCTGGGTCAACCCTAGGTCAACCCTAGGTCAATTGATTGATTGAAAGGTATTAAGGGCTATTGAAGAGATGTGGGGTTCATCATTTGACATGGAGAATAAGGATATGTTGTCATGCTAAGAAGAAAATCAAGAGAAATCAAGGAGAAGAGGAGTTTCTAAATTAGGGTTTCTAGGTAAAATCCCCTAGTTTAGGTCAAGTTTCCAAGCAAGATAAGTCAAAATGCAAGCTTCAATGGATCCTTGGCCAACATGAAACTTGTAGAGGATCTCAAGACCTTTAATTTGAGTGGTGGAAGACATCAAGGAGATTTATAGAACTCAAGTTATGGTCCTTGCAAGTTACAGGTCATCTGAGGTATCTGAAATTTTATCTGTGAAAGTGACTTGACTTCCAAGCAATTTTTACCCCTCAAGGAGATTTCAAATGAATTTGTGGTCAACATAAGAATTGTTCCTTATTGTCTTAGCTTTCTAGAATGGTATAGTATGCCTTCATATGATATGTGGAACTCAACTTATGGTCTTGGCAAGCAAAGGGTATTTTGGTCATTTGTGAATTACAGGTCATTTTAACCTATGTCCAAAACTCATACAAGGAGGCCTCAAATGGAAAAACTTACAACATCAAACTTGCTCCAAATGACATTTTGAGTCTATAAAAGTTACCATGAGAGATTGGAAAAGTTCATAGCACAAGGTTTCAAAATTGTTGAATTTAATGAAGAAAAATGGCTTAAAAAATGAGATTTTTCATATCTTGGCCAAATGATGCAAAATTATAGGTCATTTTGAATGGAAAGGGCATTTTAAAGACATTGGCTAAAGTGGAATTTTGAGTTTAGTTCATAATTTGATAGTTATCCATGGTTGCTTGAAGTGAAAGTTACATAATCAACATCCAAGGGAATTTGCACAAAGGAAACTTCTCCAAGCTTCTAGGAAGTTCTAATCCCATCTATATATTCATGCAAGTTGGTTCATGCAAGGGTTGGTGCTCCCATTTGTTCAAAATCCCAAGTTTTCCACATTTTTCCATTCTTGCATAAGCTTCTCAAACTCCTTCAATTTCTCACCAATCCTCCTCATTCTTGATCTGAATCTCATCACTATCATCCATAGTTTGTAATTCACATATTCATTTGGCTGAATCAATCAAGGAGAGTGCCATACAAAGTTCATCATTCAAGGTTCAAGAAATTGGAATCACATGATACAAGAGGTTTGAGCCCAAATATTTGCATACAGAATCAAAGTGATGGTGTGTGGATCAATTTCAAGTCCCTGCAAACATTGAATCGAAGACCTCCATAGCTGTTTCTCCATTTTTTAACAGGTTGGTATCTCTGCTCATTTTGCATAGTTTAGGTAGCATGATAGGGTTTTAATAGTGTGGAATGGTTAAGATAGGATAGAGGACTGAATAGGATGAGTTTGGAGAAGTTTCGAGGGATTTGATCATGGTGCACAAATTCTGTTGAGGTTCATAACACTTGGAACATAGCACGATAATCCTCTCTTTATAGCTTAAAATGACTAGTATGAGATGTAGAGTAGATGAGGATAGGTTTTGGCACGAATTGAAGCACTTGATGGCAGGTGAAAATGTTGATGCATGACTGTTATTCCCATCGAGTTGTTTGATGGAGTGAGTTTTAAAGTAAACTATGGTTATAGACTTGTAGAGGGAAAGAAGTGGATGAATTTTGCTTTTTATATCGTGCGTTTTCATGGCGTGTGGAGGGAGAATGAGAAGCTTGAAGGTTGTGCATGGAATCTGGGTTTTTCTGCAAACCCTAGCTCAATTGGGGACGATGACTGTGTGCCGTTGGATCGTCCAGAATATTTGACTTAATCATCTCATCGTGTGGCTCCCATTTAATTTCAGAAACGGAGGGAAATTTTAAAAGACGAAACGCACCGTTTCACTTATTGGGGGGAATTGGGCTCAGACAGCTATCCGCACCCCCCGTTCTGATGGGCCCAACGCGCTGAACTTGGTTTTCCTGCTATTCTCACCCCCTTCAACTATTTCTTTATACTTTCTTTTTATTTTCTTTTCATTTTTCATTCATTTTTAAAAATTCATAATAAATGAAAAAAACATTATTTTTAATTCATTCTTTTTGCATATTTTTCTTTAGGATATCTAGAAAATTATAAAAAATAAAAATTGCATTTTATTTTTTATTTGATATTTTTCCCATATTTTCTAAATAAATAACATTTTACATGATTTCATTTCATACATGATTTTGTTATTTTTTGTTCTATTAATTGCTTCCATATTTTTTGTCCATTCTTTTTAGGTTGTTTAGTTTAGACATTAAGCTTGTAGATACAATTTAGTTCCCATTTTTAGAAATTAATTTTAGGTGCTTAATGTAGGTGTGAACAACATGGACAAAACTAGGGTTTTAGGTGATGACTTAGGAGAATAGATTCTTTTCCCCTAGGACTTAGGGTCTGAATAGGTTAGCTATGGGACTATAAGGGCTATGGGTAGTTATTAGATCCCCTTAGAAAATTCAGGATTCCCCTACTGCTATTAATGTACTGTATACATCTGATTGACTGGTGTGGTGTGCCCTATGGGGATTATTGCTGGCTTGTGTGGGTATTGGGATTGTCTGGGGATTTGGGAGAGCTGAAGACTTGAGAAGGGGAAGCCATTGGAGATCCAGAGATTGAAGTTCAACTTCCAGAGTTGAAGAGAAGATTCTTGCTAGCAGATGCTGAGGAGACTAGGGTTTAGGAGCTAGGCAGAGCTCTAGGTTAGAAAGTTTGTTTCTCAAACATGGATTGCCTTGTCTGCATCCATTCTTCTCTGTGATTCAGAGTCTCTCTAAGACACTCACCCCCTTCCTTTGGAAGGCTTGGTGATAGTGTCTAAGAGATAGAACTCTTGAGAGAAAATGTCTTTTGTGTTAGAAGCAGTCTGTTCACCACCTTTGGTAGTCAACTGATTGCTTAACACCCAATCCACTCTTGTGACTGATCCCTCATCCTGGAGGTTTGAGCTTGAAGAAAAGCCATTGCAGATAGAAGAATGATGATCAAAGCCCTTGCCTGAAGGCCATGGAGATGGAGATTGATGCTTGTTGAATCCTGTAACTGATTGGGGATTACTTAGAGCCAAATGTTGATTCAGAGCTGCTGATGCTGTTTCTTTTGCTGTTGTATTTCATTTCTGATGTATTGATTGGTTTTCCTGACTGTATTGTTTGCTGTTTACCCTGTTGGGTTGAAAGTGAAGCCTGTTCACTTTCGCCTATTGTTTTCTAGGTTCGAGGTTGAGTGGGACTCCCTTGCCTCGCTTGTACTGTTGCATCCATGCATTTTACTGTTTTACTGTATATATCTGTTATTGTTTTTTGTTTCTGCCTACCCCGTAGGATCTCTGTTTCTCTCTGCGCAAGAGAGGAGCATGATAGACACTAGGTCTTAACCCATGCATGATAACATTAGGATAGTTTGATTCCTTTCGCAACCGTAGGTTAGAGTTCTGTCTCTTCTTCCTCAAAACAAACAGAAAAACACATAAGGATTTCAAACACAATAAAAGACACTTCTTCCGTAAAAGAATGTGAACTCATCAAGACGTCATTTTTGTCCGCTTGGACTGTCAATCAAGAAAACCTTTTTCAGAAGGAATAAAATCAACCAAAACAAGCTTGTGTCGTACGTGGCCCGAACTACGTCTGCTCTGATCTTTCATGCCGTGTGAAAGTACGTAGGCATAGGATGTGATATCCTAGCGAGCAGCCTTCCCCTCCTTTCCCGTAGGTAGGCGAACTACGTTGACTCTGATTTCTCGTTCCAGGCGGGAATACGTAGGCATAAAGTGCGATACTTTGCCGAGTCATTTTTACTTTCATTTTATTTTCTTTTTAACCCTTGACCTTTAGATTAGATAGAAATAACAATCCATATCTGAAAACAAGCGTGGATCCCATCGAGTACGATGGACGTGAGGGGTGCTAATACCTTTCCCTTGCGTAACCGACTCCCGAACCCAGGTTTTGGTTGCGACGACCATACCTTTCCCGTGTTGTGCGAGGTTTACTCTGAGCGTTTCCTTTCCCTCCCGTGGGATAAATAACGCACGGTGGCGACTCTTCTGTTCAGCCGGCGCCGATTTTCGCAGTAGCGACACATACCCAGAAGACTTCTTTACTTCTTTAAGCTTTTCTTTGACAGGTGGATCGGCAGGGACAGTGGCAGCTCGTATAAACTTGTAAGGCATGCCCCAAGGATTACCAGGTAGCCTTTGGTGAACTCTTGGGGGTGCCATGTAAGTGGATGGATTCTCTTTAGAATCATGTCCAATTATGACATTTACTTCATGGATAAAATCTCTTTTGGTAAATTTTCCAGACATATCGAAAAGGTGAGCTTCAATGGCTTTTTCAATGGGTTGAGGAGTGTAGAATGGTATGTAGACATTCTCTGGCTGACTACTGTACTCAGGAGTTTCTAAGTATGGGTCCTAGACTTCTGGAGAAATACATAAATCCTCTTCAGGGTTACGAAAGTTATCTTCCATTATCACATCTTCTTCTGGCAAAACAAAGGAAGTAGGACAATTCTCAGTGTGGTAATGTTCAATGTCTATCTCGTCACCGAACCTTGGTACATCTTTGAATTTGTTCTGAGGGGTGTTAAATGAAATATGCATCTCCTCTCAGATATATACCCAGAATCATTGAGATGATATTTCCATTCTTCTTCAGAATCTGAGGGATCATCTTCAAAGTTGTCTCCATTAATGGTGTCAATTTCTTGAGGAACAAGGCGGACAAAACCTCCGCTGCGAAAAATATTTTGAATGGGAGGAACAACTTCGTTCTTTCTTTCAGTTTTTGTGAATACTGGAGAAAACCCGAGACCTCCTCTGGTCTTGTTATTGGTTGGAATCATAACTTGTCCCCACCCTTTAGTGGTACCACTTTTTACCACTTGAATTGCGTCTTTGTAAGAGGAAACGAATGCCCATTTACTCTTACTATCTTCATCACTTACATAAAGCACCTAGAGCTGAGTTCCAATGACTTCTTCAGGTTCCAAGTAGGAAAATGATGACAGATTGCTCACAATCAAAGCTTGTTAACCACACACAGTAACCAGTTTGTTATTTTTAACAAACTTCACTTTTTGATGTAGTGTCGAGGTGATGGCTCCCTCTTCATGGATCCAAGGACGGACCAACAACCAACTGTATGTGGCTTGGATATCCATTACCTGGAAGGTAATTTGAAATGTATGGGTGTCGCTACTGCGAAAATCGGCGCCGGCTGAACAGAAGAGTCGCCACCGTGCGTTATTGATCCCACGGGAGGGAAAGGAAACGCTCAGAGTAAACCTCGCACAACACGGGAAAGGTATGGTCGTCGCAACCAAAACCTGGATTCGGGAGTCGGTTACGCAAGGGGAAGGTATTAGCACCCCTCACGTCCGTCGTACTCGACGAGATCCACGCTTGTTTTCGGGTATGGATTGTTATTCTATCTACTCTATAGGTCAGGGGTTAAAAGAAAAGAAAATGACTCGGCAAAGTATCGCACTTTATGCCTACGTATTCCCGTCTGAAACGAGAAATCAGAGTCAACGTAGTTCGCCTACCTACGGGAAAGGAGGGGAAGGTTGCTCGCTAGGATATCGCATCCTATGCCTACGTACTTTCATACAGCATGAAGAATCAGAGCAAACGTAGTTCGGGCCACGTACGACACAAGTCTGTCTTGATTGATTTTATTCCTTCTGAAAAAGGGTTTTTCTGATTAACAGTCCCAGCGGACACAAACGACGTTTTGATGAGTTCACATTCTTTTACGGAAGAAGTGTCTTTTATTGTGTTTGAAATCTTTATTGTGTTTTTCTGTTTGTTTTGAGAAAGGAAGAGACAGAACTCTAACCTATGGTTGCGAAGGGAATCAAACTAACCTAATGTTATCATGCATGGGTCAAGACCTAGTGTCTATCATGTTCCTCTCTTGCGCAGAGAGAAACAGAGATCCTAAGGGAATAGACGGAAACAGAAACAATAGCAAATATATACAGTAAAGCAGTAAAATGCATGGATGCAACAATACAAGCGAGGCAAGGGAGTCCCACTCAACCTCGAACCTAGAAAACAATAGGCAAAAGTGAACAGACTTCACTTTCAACCCAACAGGTTAACAGCAAACAATACAGTCAGGAAAACCAAACAATACATCAGAAATGAAATACAGCAAAAATAAACAGCCACAACAGCTCTGCATCAACATCTGGCTTCAAGTCATCTCCAATCAGCTACAAGCTTCATGAAGCATCCATCTCCATCTCCACAGCCTTCAAGCAAGGTCTTCATTATCAGTCTTCAATCTGCAATGGCTTTTCTTCAAGGAAAAAACCAAAAGGAAAGGAAGAAGAAGAAGAAAGAGGCAAAACAAACCCAAAACAAAGCCAAAATGGCAAAATGGACACTGGATAATAGATTACCCAAAGCTGGTAATCGATTACCAATGTTAAAACAACAGCAAAACAGTTTGAAAATGTGCAAAAATTTGATCAATCATTTATTCGAACACCTCATGATCAGGATGCAATTGAGCACGAAAATTCAAGTAAAATAATAGCAAACAACACCAATGAAACATAATTTTCAAGATCCAAAGATCAAACAATAATAATCAACAATAGATCATATTATGAAGGATGTATCAAGAGCAACAATGGTGGATCAAGAAATTACCACTCCAAATATGAAATTCTTCAAATCAACTCCACAAACCACACTCCAAAGGCTTGATCTACTAAAATTGATGATGAAAAAGTGAACGGATGAAGGTTTAGCTCAAAGATTAGTAAGTTCTAGTGATGAATTTATAACTAACTTTCAAACGAAGAAAGAGCTTTCGTGAATTTGGTAATTAGAGAAAAAAAAGAGAGTCAAGAAGAAATTTGACAAGGTTATTTTAGCTATCAAAAGCTTGTGAAATGAGAGAAATGAAGCCTCTATTTATAGGATTTAGGCTTGGAAATTTGGTGGATTGGATTTTGGTTTGGAAACAAAATTAGGCTTGGAATTTGAATTTGGAGGGAGATTAGTGATCAAGTGTTTATTAGTGAAGGTGTATGGTGGGAATTAATTATGATGGGGTAGGGGAATTAAAATGAAGTGATCTAGAATATTCTCATGATGAAACATTTGAATTTGGTGCCAAAAATGCTATAGAATTTGAATTTGGCCAATTTGCACAAAATGTGCACATGGTAATCGATTACCACAGTAAAAAAATGTGAAAATTTGCTTTTTAATGTGTTGTCTTGGCTTTGTCTCGATTCTTTTACTTGTAAAAGAAGGCATAGAAATAAACACATGAACCTTGGAGTCTCTTGAATAAAAATTAATCAAATCTTGGGAGACTCTTGATCAGATGAATTTGAATTGTTTGTAGATCAACTTTGACTTAGTTTAGATGAAATTCATTTGAGCTGAGGGACTGGTGATTGGTATCTTTGCTCCAAATTCTTCTTGAAATAGTTAGTAAAGTAAAAACAAACACTTTTTTTGGATTTTGAATAATGGTTAGTAAACATAAAAATAAACAAATATCAAACAAACAAGAAGACAAGGGTGCCCGGTGATTTCTCAAGAACAAACCTGTAAAGGAAGGAAAAAACGCCAAAGATTGATCTTGTTTGTGGAATGAGATGCAAATGATATGTGGGATCTTAGGGGTAAAAATTAGGGTATTACAGCTGCCCCTATTTAAATTTCTTTTATCCGAAGATATGAAGATTGACATCTTTGTCTCGACCAGATAGAAGAGACTTAAATATAACAAATAAACCTATTTTTTGGCCCTAAGAGGCCACAAAGTGATATGATTATATTAATGGTATGCATACACAAGACCTCTGTGGTGAAAACAAGCCACAAGAGACAAACAAACTGTTGGGGAGCAAAAGAAGAAAAAAGACTCTGTAGGGGTAAACAAAAGAACAAGATCCTATTCCGATAAAGGAAAGGAATCAACTCAACTAGGTAAGAGATACCAACTGCCGGTTACTGGGCGAAGATACTCAAACCGAAGAGATGAGGTAAAATAATTTCTATTGGTTACTGAGTAGAAAATAAGGGCAATAAACACAAAAGAATTGTCATCTACTGGTTACTAGGTAGAAAATAAAGAGATGTATTACTTATTACCAGTTACTGGGTAAAAAAGTAATCAACTTGTTGAGAGATAATCAACTACTTATTCTTGGGTAGGAAAAGAAACAATGCCAACTACTAGTTACTGAGTAGCTTAGCGAGAGTAATAAACCTGCAGGAAAAGGTTACCAACTATCGATTACTAGATACGCTAAACAAAATATCAACTACCTGTTACTGGTAGGAAAAGGAATATTACCATAAGGAAAGATTACCGGCTACCGGTTACTGGGTAGAAAATAACGGTAACTAACCAAAAGAGAGAAAAATGTTACCTGCTACCGGTTACTGGGTAGAAAAATAAAGGCAACAAGCTCGGGAGGAAGGATCACCTTTTACCGGTTACTGGGTAAAACAAGGATAACCAACCAACAAGAAATGAGAAAAATCACCTGCTACCCATTACTGGGTAGAAAATAAAGGTGATATACTCAAAAGGTGAAGAAACATTACCAGCTACCCATCACTAGGTAGAAAAAAATAAAGGCAATGAACTACAAGGAAAGATTACCGACTATCTATCACTAGGTAGGGTAAACAAAACTCAACTACCTATTACTGGGTAGGGTAAACAAAACTCAACTACCTGTTACTGGGTAGGAGAAAGAAACAAAGTTCGACTACCTGTCACTGGGTAGGACAAACAAAAATCAACTACCTATCACTGGGTAGGAGAAGGAAAATAAAGGTCGACTACCTGTCACTGGGTAGGATAAACATACTCGATTACCTGTCACTGGGTAGGAGAAAGAGGTATATTATCTACTACCCGTCACTGGGCAGCTCAAATCACACAACAAACTTCTCAAATAAAGAGACAACTATTTGTTGGGGATGAAATATCAATAACTCTGTCGGGGATCTTCAAAAGAGATACAGGCAGGTTAAATCATACAACAAACTTCTCAAATAAACCGACAATAATCTGTTGAAGATTTCACAACAAACTTCTCATTGGAGACTTCTTCCACAGAGATGCCATTTGATGGAAAAGCTGGTCGGATAAGGATCCATCATTTCACAATAAACTTCTCTACTGAGTATGAACTAGAGAACTGCCATTTATTGTGAAAATACCAATAAATTCCTGAAGATTACACAAGTTGTCAAATAAAAAGGCTTCTACTTGTTACCAGGTGAAGTTTACCTTGCTGGGGACATACGAGTTGCTCAAATAAAGAGGCTGTCACATGAAGTCGCATAAGCAATTACTAAGAGAGTGTTATCAAAACACCGTTGGGAAAATTCAAATCTTCATCTTCTGATGGGGATTAATAAGAAATTTCTGCCGAGGAAAATAAATCCTCAAAGGGATAAATAAATACCTTCTCATCATCCAAGTTTCATAGCCTAGAGAAAATCAAAATAACCGTTGCAAGAGACTAAAGTTCAATCCAGGAACAAACCAGAGAGAAAAGGTCAAACAAGACTCGACCTGATAAGGAAATATCTAACCGGGGATTAATTTCATCCAGATAAAAGCTGGGGAGGAAAGCTAAAACAAACATCTTCCATGAGGCATAAACTCGGTGGGGAATTAGAAAGAATAGAAATTTTCTACTTAGGGTCGACACTCTAAATGGAGGGAAGACACACACACTCTGCGGGGACAAAAACACCGGAGAACAAGTAAGTACCAACAAAAATCCAAGATGCACAATGCAACAAAAACAAGATATTCTCAATAAAATGAATGTGCATGCAATGCATATGCGTATGAATATGCTGACAAAACAGACAAAGAGGATAAACAGAGGGTGAACAAAACATTAAAACACCATTGAAATACTCGGCTAATCTCAACAAGATGGATACATCAATGGATATCTTGTTGGGGATTAGCAACATAAATCCTACAAGAAATAAACAAAATCCATCAAGGAAAATAAATCCTACTACAAAGCTCAAATCTCGTTGAGGAAAAGAAGACACTGCTTCGGGAGAAACCCAAAGATCGATCTTCAATAATCAGTAATTAACTATGCTTCAAGGATATAAGATAAACTGTTAGGAGAAAATCAACCAAAATCTTCTTGATTCTTCCTGGGGATAAGAATAAAAACCAATCGAAATCCACTTCAAAAGGGATGGAGAGATCTTCTGTGGAAAAATAATTGATCCGCTGGACGATTGTAATCATGTAAGCAACTATACAAACTCCACTGAGGAATAGTACACCTCTTTTGGGGATATCAGAAAAAACTTTGAGGACTAATCAACTCTGAGAGAAACATCATGGGCTTGCTGGGGGAAACTAAGAAGTTAACATCATAGCAAAAAGTCAAGCCGCGGGGGATTTTAAATCAATACCAACACA
>OZ012738.1:403242882-403286382 GCA_963859935.3 Lathyrus sativus | reverse complement strand
TTCGACATAGGCGGCAAATTCTAAAAAATTGATTCACGAACCTTTTGATAATGACATAGCAAAAATCTTGAAGAAATACTCCGCTGGAGGGGTAAGAGAAACTTAACAAGCAACTCTATGGGGAATAATGACAAGACGAACATTATCATCACATGTCTCCTGCTGAGACTTTTAATATTTGGTAATTGATCTGAGCAAGAGCTCTCTCCTCCTGCAAGGGAAACAACACTCAAAAACCAAAGGTTGACCAACCTGGCTTATGTTTCAAAGTGCGCATGTTTGATAATGACGTACTGCTCCTTACAGCACGAATATGCTACGCGTTTTTGGGTAGATGCAAATATGAAACTATATGCAAATGCAAATGCAGGCTCAAGCTGCTGGGAAACTTTGATAAGCTTGCTTCAACACGGCTGTTGAGGGCAAATACCACCATGCCGGGGATGAACTGGTATTACAACATCCTCTGGCAAAATAAATGCCGGACATATAACCAACTCCCTCAAGGAGAGATTAAACTTCGATTTCCACTGGGAGGAAAGAACAACATCTGCTGGGGAGAGTAACTCCGCTAGGGAAGAATCGACTCTCCTGGGGAAAGTAAACTGACTGAGCAAGAAACGACTCAGCTGGGGAACGAGGAAATCCTTCTGGAGGAAACGATGTTGTCTGGGCACAGCTTTCAAACTCGGAGCTACCACTCCTCTGGGGCTAATCATCCTGACGAAAGCATGACGACCTGTGGGGAGAAGGAAAACCATCCTCGGTGGGGATAATCCTTCTGAACCTACTATGACTTGGATAAATCCTGCGGGAATCCTCCAAGCTAGGGATTGATCGTTCACATACTCGACTCCCTGGGGAGTGTAACCTCTGCAGAGGATACTGATCTTGACTGGCGGGGGATATCCTCTGGGGATAAGCTGCGATTAGCTGGGGAAATTGATCTCTTCGATAAGGGACAAAAATCATCTCAACTTCTGAAGATGAGGTGCGACCTGCATGGGGATTGGCGTCGCACAAAGTCAAGCCTTTCATCACGAACCTCCGGCTGGGGCCACAATTTTCTGATCGTTCGCTTCAAAGGTGAGGACCCTGCAAAACGCAAACGAGACAAGACAAATCTATACAACCAAATCTATTCGGGTTAGTGTCTGTGACATTACTTCAGTCAATTCGAAGTTTTATCAATTATTGGCAAGGGCCAGCAAAGTTATGCAAATGCAAGTTCATCGGAACGTGGGCGTTTTCCATATACAAAACAGTAAAGCACAAACATCAAATACTGAATAACAGGTTTTATTAATAATAGGCCTCTGAATAGGCAAAGTTTTGTACATCGGATGCAACTCCTGAAAAGAGGAAGTTACATACACACACATACATATATGCACAAGAAGCATAAAAAATACAAATATAACTCGAATTTATACACATGTCGGCAACGTGGTGCAGACAAACATCGTGAGCTGATCCTCTTATGACTCGCTTGACTCTGGCGCTTTTCCGGTATTCAGGTTTCGGAAGAGATTGTGTTGGATAAACGAACCCTCAGGTGTTCCCAAACCACTAAGCAATGCAGTATCAGATCCGGACCGCAGTCATTTGCTTTTTCAATCCCTAACTTTTTCCTGAATCGCCCTTTGCGGGTTTTCAATTCACCGGGATACCCTTTTTTGCCGAAGTCGCCCAATGCAGGTTTTCGACTTCGCGGGTGTACATCTTTTCAATTTTTATCCCTAATTTTTGCCCGAACCTTTTCATTTTGTTTTTGGTTCGCCGGAATGCCCCATTTTTGCCTGGACTCTCTTTTTACTGTCCAGCGGGTCTCTTTCAAGCAAAGTATTTTTTAACTGCATCCGAATTCACAGGTGACGAAAAGTCTTCACCATCCATGGTAGATAGTAGCAAAGCTCCTCCCGAGAAGACTTTTCTGACAACGTATGGCCCTTCGTAATTAGGGGTCCACTTGCCCCTGTGATCTGTTTGTGGCGGGAGAATTCTCTTCAGCACAAGGTCGCCCGTCTGAAAGCTTCGCGGACATATCTTCTTATCGTACGCTTTCTTCATCCGGCTCTGATACAACCGACCGTATGCGAGAGAAGCTAGCCTCTTCTCATCCATTAAACTGAGTTGATTCAGTCTATCTTTGACCCATTCTGCCTCGTCAAGTTGGACATCTCGTCAAACCCTCAAGGAAGGAATCTCAACCTCCAACGGTAACACTGCCTCCATTCTGTATACCAATGAAAAAGGGGTTGCCCTGGTTGATGTGTGTACCGTCGTACGATAATCGTGCAAGGCGAAAGGTAGTATTTCGTGCCAATCCTTATATGTCACAACCATCTTTTGAACAATCTTCTTTATGTTCTTATTTACCGCTTCGACAGCGCCATTCATTTTGGGTCGGTAAGGAGATGAGTTGTGATGCTCAATCTTGAAATTCTGGCACAGCTCTTTCATCATCTTGTTATTCAAATTCGAACCGTTGTCGGTGATAATCCGCTCAGGGATTCCATATCTGCAGATAATATCTCGTTTGATAAATCTGGCTACCACTTGTTTGGTGACATTGGCATATGACGCTGCTTCCACCCACTTGGTGAAGTAATCGATTGCCACCAAGATGAACTAGTGTCCGTTTGATGCTGTAGGCTCGATCTTTCCAATCATATCAATTCCCCACATCGAGAATGGCCATGGTGAGGACATCACATTCAGAGGACTTGGGGGTACATGGACCTTGTCCGCATAAATCTGGCATTTATGGCACCTCTTTGCAAACTTGAAACAGTCTGTTTCCATAGTTAGCCAGTAATAACCTGCCCGCAGCAGTTTTCTCGTCATAGCATGCCCACCTGCATGTGTACCAAATGTACCCTCATGTATCTCTTCCAGGAGCAACTTTGCCTCTTTCTCGTCTACACAGTGTAGCAACACCAAGTCGTGGTTTCTTTTGTATAGGACACCGTCAGGATTCAAATAGAAATTGCCAGCCAATCTCCTGAGAGTTTTCTGATCTCAACTGGATGCCCCAGCCGGATACTCCTTGTTCTTCAGGAAATTCTGGATGTCAAAGTACCAGGGTTTATCATCCAATGCTTCGCCAACAGCAAATATGAAGGCAGGCCTATCAAGCCGAGAGATAACAATTCGGGGAGCCTCATTCCAGAAGTTAACTTTATACATGGAGGACAATGTCGCCAAGGCGTCAGCCATTTGATTTTCTGCTCGCGGCACATGATGCAATTCCACCTTATAAAAGAAAGGCAACAATCTCCTTGCATAGTTCATGTATGGTATCAAATTGGGTTGACGTGTCTCCCGTTCTCCTTTAATCTGATTCACCACTAGAGCTGAGTCTTCGTATACGTCCAGATGTTTGATTCGCAAATCAATAGCTTCTTCCAGCCCCATAAGGCAAGCCTCATATTCAGCCTCGTTATTGGTAACAGGAAAGGTCAATCGAGCAGTAAAAGGGATGTGCGACCCATGAGGAGTAGTAATGATTGCCCCTATTCCGCTACCATAGGAATTCACAGCTCCGTCAAATATCAACTGCCACTGGGAATCCAACTCTGGTCCTTCATCCGGCAACGGTTCTTCCCAATCTTTCATCTTTAGGTACATGATATCCTCGTCAGGAAAATCAAACCTCATCGATTGGTAGTCCTCAACAGGCTGCTCCGCAAGGTACTCTGACAAGACGCTACCTTTAATAGCCTTCTGAGAAACATATTGAATATCATATTCGGTTAACACCATCTGCCATCTGGCAATTCTTCCGGAGAGTGCTTGCTTCTCAAACACGTATTTGATTGGATCCATCTTTGAAATGAGCAGGGTTGTATGATTCAGCATGTATTGCCTCAAATGTTTGGCGGCCCAGGCTAGCGCACAACACGTTTTCTCGAGCATTGAGTATCTGGACTCGCAGTCAGTAAACTTCTTACTCAAATAGTAGATCGCATGCTCTTTACGCCCAGTCTCATCGTGTTGACCGAGAACACAACCCATACTTTCCTCAAGAACCGTCAAGTACATAATCAACGGTCTCCCGGCCACTGGGGGTATCAAAACAGGAGGTTCCTGCAAGTATTGTTTTATTTTGTCGAACGCCTTTTGACAATTTTCATTCCAGGCCACAACCTGGTCCTTCTTTAACAGTTTGAATAATGGCTCGCATGTTGCGGTTAAGTGAGATATGAATCGGGCGATATAGTTCAACCTCCCTAAAAACCCGCGCACTTCTTTTTCTGTTTTAGGCATCGGCATTTCCTGTATTGCTTTTATTTTCGCCGGATCAACCTCTATTCCTTTTTCGCTCACGATAAACCCCAGCAGTTTACCCGATCTCACCCCGAAGGTGCACTTGTTAGGGTTCAGTCTCAGCCTGAACTTCCTAAGCCTCTTGAATAGTTTCAGCAGATTAACTAAATGCTCCTCCTCCGTCTGGGATTTGGCAATCATATCATCAACATAAACCTCGATCTCTTTATGCATCATATCATGAAAGAGAGTCGTCATAGCGCGTTGATATGTTGCCCCAGCATTCTTCAATCCGAAGGGCATCACTTTGTAACAAAATGTTCCCCAAGGAGTAATGAAAGTAGTCTTCTCCATGTCTTCTGGCGCCATTTTGATCTGATTATAGCCCGAGAAACCATCCATGAAGGAGAATACGGAGAATTGAGCAGTGTTATCAACCAGCACATCGATGTGAGGAAGTGGAAAATCATCTTTCGGGCTCGCTTTGTTCAAGTCACGGTAGTCTACGCATATTCTCACCTTACCGTCTTTCTTTGGTACTGGCATAATATTAGCGACCCATGAGGGATATTTTGTAACAGCTAGGAAACCAGCATCCCACTGCTTTTGCACTTCCTCCTTAATCTTCACAGCCATGTCCGGCCTAGTTCTTCGGAGTTTCTGCTTAACCGGCGGGCATTCTTCTTTTAATGGCAGACGGTGAACAACCATATTTTTATCCAGCCCAAGCATGTCCTCATACGACCAAGCGAATATATCACTGTACTCTTTGAGCATCTCAACCAACCTTTGCTTGACGTCGCTTTGCATCGCAGCCTCTATACGGATGTTTCTTTCGACCCCTTCCGACCCCAAATTGACGATCTCAATGACTTCCTCATGAGGCAGAATGATTATTTCTTCTTGTTTCAATAACCAGGTCAACTCCCCTAGCACTTCGCCATCTTCAACAATCTCTTCCTCAGCCTGAAATACCGGGTGCTCAAAGTCGAAATGAGTCATAGGCGGATCATAGATGTCATCAGAAATAGTAATCCTGCAAAGGAAATAGTTAAATGCTTCAAAACGCGTACAAAGCAAATAACCACGTTGCCATTTTATTGTAAAAGATAAAAACAGGAAAAACAGGGATCACAATATATGTATATGAAAAAACGCCTTTATTCATGATTAAACAATGTAATGTACATAACCAAATGGCCCTAAGCAAAATCATTATGCCTTGGGTAGGACACAGGTTTATTCAACAATTAAAAAAACAAATCATTACTGTTTATTTGTCACAGGAACAGTTTCCTGGATAGACCAATTGCAGAGACTTTGTCCTGGCATGCCTGGCTTGATCCATGCATCCATATCACAGTCGCTATCTCCTTCTTCAGAATCGGAAATAGAATTGATAGTCTCGTAGCATACTCCATTCTGTGTTATGGTTATTGGTCCTCTGAACTTGGGCATTCCTGAAGAGGATGTTGATGAAGAAGGATGATATCCAAGTCCGAACCTGTCATTCTTCACGGGAATCTCCAACACCCGACCCCAACCCTTGGTTTCGCCTGCCTGCACTAGAGCTTGAGCCTCTTTGTACGATGACACTGCCACATCTGATATCTTGGGTACTGGAGCTTTGTCTTTAATCTTTAGCCCTTCAAATGCCTGACAGGGTGTCTCGTGGATTTCGCTGTCGACCTCCACGTATCTGAATGAAGACAGATGGCTAACCAGAATATCTTCTTCTCCACAAACCGTGACGACACTATCCCCCACTATATACTTCAACTTTTGGTGCAACGTGGATGTGACTGCCCCAGCCGCATGAATCCATGGGCGTCCCAGGAGGCAACTATACACTGGCTGGATGTCCATTATATAGAATTCAGTTTCAAAAACTTCAGGCCCCACCTGCAATGGTAAGGTTATCGATCCGAAAACTGACCTCCTCGTACCATCAAATCACTGGGCGTGCAGAGAATCCCCCTGATATCCAACTTCATCATGGCTTTCTTCGGAAGCACGTTCAAGGAAGACCCTGTATCCACCAACACACGAGACATGACCGTGCCCCTGCATTCAACTGAGACGTGCAGCGCCATATTATGCTCTCTCCCCCTCGGGGTCAAATCAAAATCTGTAAATCCCAAACTATGGCCTGCATTAACATGCGCCATCACCCCTTCTAACTGGTTAACCGAAACGTCTTGAGGAACGAATGACGTGTCTAGGATCTTCAGCAAAGCGTTCTGATGGGCCTCGGAACATAATAGCAGTGACAAGATCGAGATCTTTGATGGCGTTTGTTGGAGGTGCTCTACAATTTTGTAATCACTTTTACGGATGAGCCTCATAAATTCCTCTACATCCTTAACCGACGTTTCCTTTTCCTTTATCAGCGAGGGGCCACTCTCGTCTACCTTGGCTTTCCCTTTTGCCAATCTTTCTACCTCTACCTCAGGCGATGTGAAGATTCTCCCACTTCTGGTCATACCTCCTGTTCCGACAACATTATCTACAACCCCAGCTGGTTGTTTATTTACTTCGATTTTCTCACCGTCGCAATATACCTCCAACCCGTAAGTCAATGGCACTGCTTTGGTACTTTCGAAAGGGACAGGCCCTGCTTTAGTAATAGTGATCGTCGGCCGCCTGGAGGGCGCCGTTATTGTTATCGTTTTCCTTGGAATCGTTACCGTAGCAACGTCGTTCCGCTTCTCACACAATGCCTCTACAGGCTCTTCAACTGCTGTTCTATCAAACTGCAATGTTCCTTCATTCATCAAAGCCTGAATACCCTGTTTCAAATCATTACAACCCTCTGGCTGTATCCAACAATCCAAGCAAAACTTGTCACACCCCGGGAATACACCCCCTTTTAATAACCTGCTTTTGATCTCACCCAACGGTGTCTTCAGCTCATTGACATCCGTCACTAGATTCAAATTCTCCTCGGTCAGGATGGCATTTGCCCCGTGATTAGGCATAGGCTGTTGTACTATATTTGGACCTGCCTATCCAAAGTTAATAGCTTTGATGTCCAACAAGTCTTGGACTTTATGTTTAAATGCATGACAACCTTCAATATCATGTCCGGGCGCCCCGGAGTGAAACTCACAGTGTTTACCAGCATCATAGCCAAACGAAGGATTCCCCGTTAACGGTGCCATGGTCCTTTTCTCGACCAACTTTAATCCTAGCAATGTTTGAAGCAGTTCGGCATAAGTTGAAGGAGGCGTTTCAAATACTCGCCTGGGCTTGCCCTCTAGGATTTTGTGTTGGGCGGGGTGTTGCCTTTGTTGTTGCTGCTGCTGCGGCTGCTGTTGCTGTTGTTGTTGTTGTGGAAAGGGGATGGTAACACTAGCGACCTGTTGATGCTGAGTGTACTGACTTCGTCCTCTGCCTCGGCCCCTGCCACCAAACACGGCACTAGAATCACCTTGACGTCTACCACTGAATGCTTTCCTGGCACCTCCGGCGGAGGCAGACTCACCTGCGTGGAATCTCCCAACCTTAATGCTGTCTTCGACCATCTCGCCCATAAGAATCAAATCTGAAAAACTGCTCAACGAAACATTAAACAATTTTTCGTAATATATCCCCGTGAATGTCCCAATGAACATGCTATTCATTTCTCTTTCAGCCAACGGAGGATGTACTCTTGCTGCCATATCGCGCCATCTCTGCGCATACTCTTTAAAGCTTTCCTCTTTCTTTTGCGACAAACCTTGCAATTGAACTCGGTTCGGGGCCAGATCACTATTATATTTATAATGCAGGACGAAAGCATCCGCCAATTGCTTCCAGGTTTTGATTTGAGCAGGTTCCAGCCCCATGTACCACTCGAGTGACGGTCCTGACAGGCTGTCTTGAAAGAAATGCATAAGCATCTTTTCGTCGTCTAAATACGCGGACATCCTCCTGTAATAAGCGCGAACATGCACCTTAGGGCAAGTGTCCCCCTTATATTTGTCGAATGTGGGCGCTTTGAACTTCAGCGGTACCTTCAGCCTAGGCACCAAGCCCATAGTAGTCATGTCTAGTCCGGTAGAATTCTGATTAGCCATACCCTTCACCTGTTCTTCAAGCATTTTAATCCTCTGAGTATTGTCGACGGGTCCCTCAAATCCCATGCCTCTTCCAGAAAAGGCGTCCTCTTGACAGTCTTCGCCCCAATTTATATTTTCATTTCTATACCCGTTATAACCAGTGTTGCGACCAAACCCTTGCTGATTGGTCATAGGACCTCGTCCCCCATTACCGTAACCTTGATTGACCCCGGCATGCCCGAAACCAGTGTTGACAGGAATCAATCCAGCACCAATTCCACCATAACCCTGGTTAGCGTTACCAAAACCGTCGTAGCCGAAACCCTGAGTGTCGAAGCCGAACTTTCTGCCCTGATTGCCGTACTCAAACCCCTGGTCGTTATAGCCGAATCCATTGTTACCAAAACCATTACCGCCATTGTTGTTACCACCTGTAACACGGTGGGAGAACTGACTTTAAACAATGTTGCGGATAGCAAGAGTCGCCACCGACTTTTATTTTATCCATAAGGAAAGGTTATAAAAGAACAGGAAAGACCTTAGAGAATATTTTGGGTCCGGGGGGTAGGTTATGAAAAGGGAAGGTGTTAGCACCCTTTTCATCCATGGTTATCCATGGGCTCTTAGGTACTTAAGCTCACTTTTGAATTGTTTTGAAAGTGTAGTGTGTGAATAGCAAAAAATTTCAGAATAGTTTAATAATAATCCGTGTATGGATGTGAAAAAAACTTGTTTGGAAATTTTGTTGGAAATTTGTTTAAGTGTGAAAAAGTTTTGAAGTGAGCAAGCACCTAGGAGTAACCTACCCTAATGTTTAAAGGTCTTTCTTATTCTTTATTCTTTCCTTTAGTAAGACTATCCCTACTATAATGGAGTAGGTAGTCCTTACTTTGGATGTTAAGGGACATGTGAGGGACAATTTGACTTTGAAGGCCATTGTGGGATGTAATAAGCACATATAAGGGACCATCATCATTTTTCGAAAGGGACTCGATTCGTAAAGGCAACCATAAGGGACTTTGATGATTTTTCCATTTGAGGGACTTGCTTTATACACCCCACTTAACCATTATTCGTAGGCAACTTGAGGGATATCCTTAGGAAGTGAGACGGCGATTAAAATCGACTTACGTGTGTGACGTGTTTATTTTAATTGTCTTTATTTAAAAGTGATCTAAATGTATTTTAATATTACATACATGTTGTTACACTCCCTAATTACTAACCATAATAATAATTAAATAATTAAACAACTTTACATCCAAGAAACAATTACAAAATAATAAGCAAAATAATTAAATAGCAAAGATAAATAAAATATAAATAAGCAATAATAAATAATAAAGGGGGTTAATTCTAAGTTTACTCGGCAAGACATCGCATCTTGTGCCTACGTATCCTTACGGGAGTGGAATCAGAGTAATCGTAGTTCCCCTCAATAGGGAGGTTAGAAACTTCTTGACTGTGGTCAAGGTCTCAAGGGGAATAAACGCATCTTAAGGACACGCTTACGTGGAGTGTAGAAACTCCAAATCTCTACGTTGAAATGTTAAGTTGTAATTAGGGTTAAATTAGGGATTCCACGGCGGAAAACCCTAAAATGAGCGCGGCGGCTCTTTGACCTAATGCTAAGGGTAAAATTGTAATTTTGCCTGCGGCGAGGCATTTGTGAAAATTAGGGTTTGTAGTTTGTAGTTTTGAGGATTTGAAATTGAATGTGTGAAGTTTTATGGACTATTGGCGCGGCGACCAAACAGTTAGACCTAACCTTCGGATGTGTGCAATGTGACAGAAATAATAGTAAACGCGTGAGATAATTGAATCATGCAAACAGAGAGATAATGTCATAATTTAAACCATGCAAGCAGAAATTTAAAGGCAGAATTTAAAGAGCGATTGTTAAGTTCGCGAGGTTACATGAGAGGAGCAGATACAATATGATAATGAAATTTGAATTGAACAATAATAAAATAAAATAAATAACGGTTCTAGTTATTATTTTAAAAAAAAGATTTTAGTTATTATTTTAAATTTATCTAAAAAAAAAGTTTTTCTTAAAAATAATAGGTTTTCATATTAATTTGGAAAAGATGTTAATGTTATTTATTTTAAAAAAACAGATTTTTATATTATAACAAATTTTAATAAATTAATGATAACAATAATAATAATAATGGTAATAATAATGATAATAATGATAATAATAATAAATAATGATAATAATAATAATAATAATAATAATAATAATAATAATAATAATAATAAAGCAATAATGAATTTTAAATGTGCCAAATAACCCAACAATGTTGCTAACGCAGAAATGCGCTCATCGCAACCAGATCTAAATCGGACGAAACAAAATTTATCGCAAAGAAAAAGAAATTAAGCAAAAAATAGTATTATTGCTCACACAAAAATGCGATCATCGCAACCAGATCGAACTAACACAAATGTCACGCGTCATGCACACAAATGTGCAAACATCGTATCGACATAATTCGATCAAAAATCTTATATATATAAACTCTAACAATTTAAAAATTATATATATATAAACGTAACAGTAATAGATAAAGAAAAAGAAATAACGGTAATACGATGAAGAAAAAGAAACAATAGTAAAAGATGAAGAAAAAGAAACAACAGTAATAGATGAAGGAAAAGAAATAACGGTAAACGATGAAGAAAAAGAAACAATAGTAATGGATGAAGAAGAAAACTAAATAACGGCAAACGGCACTCACTCCTCTTAGGTTTTTTTCATTCTCTCCTCTTTTCCAACAAGGCAACACATGTATATATAGGGAACAAATTAGGGTTAACACCAAATTGTCAATAATGTCCCTAAAGCCCATTTTAAAGCCCAAACTAGATAATTAGTTAAGAAAAAATAAAATTTAAATAATTTAAAATAATTAAAATAAACTTAAAATAAAAACTAATAATCCTATTGATTCCTAAAATAAAAAATATTATAAAAGAACAAAATTTTTTTCAATATTTTTTATTTTATGATTTTTTGGATATTTTTATGAATAATTTAGAAAAAAGTGAAAAAAATAATATTTTAAAAAATGATTTAATTAAAATACGAAAATAATAATTAAATAATAATAAAAAACTATTTTTGTTGTTTTTTTAATGAAAGATAGAAAAATTTAGAGTAAAAATAATAAAAAACAAAAAAAATGACAAAGGTGAGATTCGAACTCTCAACCTCTCACACTCATAACTCCTTACACATGTCCTCCTGCCAATTGTGCCATTTTTACTTTTTAGACAAAAAAAATGCATGCCATATGATATTTACCTGCAAAAAGTCAAACGACTACACAAATTTGTTAGTAATTGATTAAATGCAATGAAATGCGACGACAAATCTTAGGGCAAAATTTGGGGTATTACAGTTATTATGATAATATTTCTCACCCAACCTCTCTTTGATGTTGGCAAAAAAAATCATGAAGTTTGACTTTGGTTTGACCACAGTTGACCTCAGTTTGACCTTTTAACTGCATTGACTGCTTTTGACTTATCTGATCATCTGACTGAGCAAACTTTTGAGAAAAGTCTTGAAACTTGACATGGGGGTTCTTATACACATATAAGATGTTATGAAGCTCACTTGAAGTCTTGGAAGTCCATTTAGCCTGATTAAAGTCAAAACCCTAGTTTTGGATGCACTGCTTAGGAGGTGCATTGTCTGAGGGAATTGTCAACTCTTCTGACCAATTGTGAATTTTGTGAACCTTGTGAACCTTCTTGGAACACAAAGTCTTGTATTGTGAGGGCAAATTTTGGGGTGCAACAGCTGCCCCTGTTCAATTTTCTGAAACCTGAGGGGTTAGATTGGTATATTTGCCAGTCGTAACCTGGAAGGTTGAAGGGGATTGAACACAAAAGCCCAAAAATTTGCACTCACCAGTGCATGGAGTGATATTGATGGTTGGTTGAACATGATTGAGTGGGCTTAAAGATGCCACTAGGGGAAAGTTCTTCAGTAGTATAATGAGAACTGTCAGGAGTCTGGAGTAATACTGATGTAACAGCATGTCTTCATGAGGATAGAGCAATCAATAATGATAACCCTAAAGCAGTCTTGAAGTGATAAATCTGACCTCAGGAGGATAGAGCAATCAATAGCTCTAAAGCAGTCTTGAAGTAATAATGGCTTCAGGAGGATAGAGCAATCAATAGCTCTAAAGCAGTCTTGAAGTAATAATGTGATATGTCTTCAGGAGGATAGAACAATGAATGGCTCTAAAGCAGTCTTGAAATAATAATGTGATATGTCTTCAGGAGGATAGAGCAATCAATAGCTCTAAAGCAGTCTTGAAGTAATAATGTGATATGTCTTCAGGAGGATAGAGCAATCAATAGCTCTAAAGCAGTCTTGAAGTAATGATTTCAGGAGGATAGAGCAATGGATAGCTCTAAAGCAGTCTTGAAATAATAATGTAATTTCAGGAGGATAGAGCAATGGATAACTCTAAAGCAGTCTTGAAATAATTAGATGGCTTCAGGAGGATAGAGCAATGAATAGCTCTAAAGCAGTCTTGAAGTAGTAATATGACCTCATGAGGATAGAGCAATGAATAGCTCTAAAGCAGTCTTGAAGTAATAGGATGATTTCAGGAGGATAGAGCAATCAGTAGCTCTAAAGCAGTCTTGAAGTCATGAGAGGCTATCAGGAGGATAAAATAACCCTGAGGTTACAACAAAGCAGTCCCAAAGTAATAAGAAGCTCATCAGGAGGATAAAGTAACCCTGAGGTTACAATAAAGCAGTCCCAAAGATCATAAGATTGTTTGTTGGATAATTAACCTGAAAACAAGGTAGCATTCTGTATAACAACATTAGTTTATGCTTTATGTATGCATGTATGACATGATGCACTTAGGTAATGTACTATAGACATATATGTTATGGTATGATGTAAATGATGTATGTATGCTATGACACTGCTGGAAGTGTCTGGATATCCTTGTATAACAACTGCTGGCCAAGAAAAATAAATCCCGATTCGTTGTTGAAGAATATATAACCCTCCGTCTGCTGGGGATAACAAGGTATAGATAACCTCCGTTTTCGTTTGATAGTAGGATAAGTATAACATCCCGTCTTCGTTCATCGTGCCCTTATTGGAAAGTAATTTCCCGTATATCCGTATGAGGATAAAAGAGATGGATATAAATTCCAGGGGAGATTAGACTTTGTGAAAATGGATTAGTCCTACTGTCTTGTAAAGATGAACCGGCGAAGCTTCGTTGAAATCCTGCCCTCGTTCGTCCTTAGTAAATACTATTACTGCATTTTCATGCATTTCTGGTAAACATCAATCATATTAAAAGCATACATGCATTTCTGGTAAACATCAATCATATGCAAAGGCATACATACATTCAAACACAACCAATGGACGTTTCGCTTATGTAAATAGGGTAAAAGTAAATCTGGATTCAAAAGATGGAATTTATTTATATCAAAAGTGACCCATACACGGGTAAGTTTGTACAAGGAGACATAAACCCTAGTAAGAGAATTTTGTCATGAAGTTTTACAAAAAGAATCAGCTATGTGGGAAATAATCCTATTGAGTTTCAATTCTACTATTGCCACTCAAGTATCTCATCTTCTTGCTGTTGAGACGGAAACGATTGGATTGAGCTTTATCTGTTTGAGCTTGAGTAAGTAGTACAACTGGTTGCAGTTTCATGAGTGATCCAAAAGAGACATAGTCATACGCTTTAATCCCTAACTTTTGCCTGGATTGCCCTTTCAGGTTTTCAATCCACCGGGATACCCTTTTTTGCCCAAGCCGCCTTTTCAGGTTTTCGACTTGCCGGGTGTACATCTTTTTATATATATATCCCTAATTTTTGCCCAAACCCTTTTGGTTTGCCGGGATGCCCTTATTTTTGCCTAGGCCTGTCAACCTAGCGGGTCTCTTTTTATGCGTAGTATTTTTTAACTATGTCTGCGTTTACAGGTTGTGGGAAGTCTTCACCATCCATTGTAGTCAGTATCATGGCACCTCCTGAGAACACTGTCTTGACTACAAATGGTCCCTCATATGTTGGAGTCCATTTGCCCCTAGGATCACCCTGTGGTCCAACACCATTACCATGTGCATTGGAGGCACCATCAAAAACCATAGTCCATCGGGGTCCTTGTTCAGGTCCGTCATATTGTCCAGGTTCTTTGGTAACAGACATAATGTCTTCATCAGGGAACTCAAAATTCATTGACTGGTAATCATCTACTGCTTGATGAGCCAAATGATCATCAACAACACTCCCCTTAATGGCCTTCTGAGTAGTATACTGTATATCATATTCCGTCAAGATCATTTGCCATCTTGCAATTCTTCCGGAGAGAGCAGGTTTCTCAAATATGTACTTGATTGGATCCATCTTCGAAACCAACAAGGTAGTATGGGTCAACATATACTGTCTTAGTCGGCGAGCAGCCCATGCCAAAGCGCAGCAAGTTTTCTCGAGCAGTGAGTATCTTGTTTCACAGTCGGTAAACGTTTTGCTAAGGTAGTATATTGCCTGCTCTTTTCGACCAGACTCGTCATGTTTCCCCAATACACACCCCATTGAGTTGTCTAATACTGTTAAATACATAATCAAGGGTCTTCCATCAACTGGTGGCATTAAAATTGGAGGTTCTAGCAAATATCTCTTGATTTCATCAAAGGCAGTCTGGCACTCATCATTCCATTCCATCATCTGATCTTTCTTCAACAACTTGAAGATTGGCTCACAGATGGTAGTTAATTGGGAAATAAATCTTGCAATGTAGTTCAATCGTCCCAAGAAACCTCTAACCTCCTTCTCAGTACGGGGAGCTGGCATCTCTCGTATAGCTTTCACTTTTGCAGGATCCACTTCAATACCTTTTCCACTGACAATGAAACCCAGGAGCTTTCCAGATCTAACTCCAAAAGTACACTTGTTTGGATTTAATCTCAACCTGTATTTCTTCAACCTCTCAAACAACTTGTGCAGATGATCAAGATGTTGTTCTTCATTCCGAGACCTGGCTATCATATCATCCACATATACCTCTATCTCATGATGAATCATATCATGAAACAAAGCCACCATGGCACGCTGATATGTTGCCCCTGCATTCTTCAAACCAAATGGCATTACCTTATAGCAAAAGGTGCCCCACTGTGTCACAAATGTAGTTTTCTCCATATCTTCAGGTGCCATCTTGATTTGATTGTAACCAGAGAAACCATCCATAAAAGAGAATACCTTATGCTGAGCAGTGTTGTCTACCAGGATATCAATATGAGGAAGTGGAAAGTCATCTTTAGGGCTAGCCTTGTTCAGATCTCTGTAGTCTACACACATACGTACCTTACCATCTTTCTTAGGAACTGGTACCACATTTGCAACCCACTGAGGATAAGAAGTTACGGCCAAGAACCCTGCATTGAACTGTTTCATTACCTCTGCTTTGATCTTTTCTGACATTTCAGGACGCATACGACGAACCTTCTGCTTCTTTGGACGACAATCTTCTTTCACTGGCAAACGGTGAACCACAATGTCTGTATCCAACCCTGGCATATCTTCATAAGACCAAGCAAAGATCTCCACATAGTCACGTAGCATCTGAATCAACCTGCTCTTGACACTGTCCTCTAAATCAGCCCCTATTTTGACCTCTTTTCTGTTTTCTTCAGTTCCCAGATTCACAACTTCGACTGGCTCTTCATGTGGCTGTATAGCTTTCTCTTCTTGTTGTAACAACCTAGCAAGCTCTACAGGTATTTCACAATCGTCCTCGTTTCCGTCTTCAGTTTGATAGATCGGATTCTCGAAATTGTAATTGGCAATAGTAGAACTGTTATCAACTGGATCCAGAGTGGATGAGGATCTGCATTTTAGTGACGTGGGTGTGTGTAAGAACACATAGCTGATAAAGCAAAAATAAAAGAAAAAGAAAGACAAGGAACACAATATTTACGAAAACGAAACGTCCATTGATTTTATTGAATGAAGTATGCAAATGAAATGACAACCCGTAACAAGCACACCATTGTGCCCCGGGTAAGGCACATGGCTTGAAAGTTTTAATTGTTCCAGAAATCATAAATTTAAAAACATAACACAGTAATAGTATTTACTCCTGACTAAAGGAGATAGGGATAACATCTTCAGCTGTCCAATTATTGAGTCCAGCACCCACAGTAGGAAAAATCCATGCCTCCAAGTTGTAGTTTTCATCTTGATCTCCCACAGCATTGATAACCCCTTGATTGGTGATACGAACAGCACGGGCACGACGGACAGCCTTCTGGGACTCTGCAGTGGAACCCAAACCAAACTTGTCAGACTTGTATGGAACATCAGGAAGCTGACCCCAAATAGTACAACCACCTTCTTCCACCACAGCTTTTGCATCATTGAGGGAGGCCATTGCCATTGTTGGAGGGTTTCTGATGACCACAGGAACCTTCTTCACAGCAGGAGGAGTCACACAATCCTTAACAGCCCAGGGAACCACTTCAAGTGACTGACATGGAGTTTCAATGTATTCACCTTCTACTTCCAGATACTTGAAAGTGTTTACATGGCTGACAAAGTATTCTTCCTCTCCAAAGACAGTAACAACTTTTCCATTCACCGGATATCTCAACTTTTGATGTAATGTGGAGGTCACAGCACCTGCCCCATGGATCCAGGGACGACCAAGCAGACATGAGTACGAAGGACGAATATCCATCACATAGAATGTAGCAGTGAACACCTGAGAGCCAACCTTGATTGGAAGATCAATTTCCCCATGCACTACTCTTCTAGAACCATCAAAAGCCTTTACCACAATATTACTGGGCTTCAATACCGTATCTTCAGGACTCAGCTTGTTCAGGACTTCCTTAGGCAACACATTCAGAGAGGAACCATTGTCTATCAGCACATGAGACAGGGTAGTGCCCCTGCATTCAATTGAAATATGCAAAGCCCTGTTATGATCCCTCTTGGCAGGGGTCAAGTCAGCATCAGAAAATCCTAACCCGTTGTCATAGGTCAGGTGAGCAACACAATTCTCAAACTGGTCCACAGAAATTGCACTGGGTACATGAGCCATCTTTAGAAACTTGATCAATGACTTGGCATGAGCCTCAGAACATAATAACAGGGAGAGCATAGAAATCTTTGAGGGAGTATGCCCCAGCTGATCAACAATATCATAATCACTCTTGCGAATGATTTTCAATACTTCTTCCATCTGCTTAGAGAGGTCATCAGCAGCTGGCACATCAGTAGATACAGGCTCAATAACAGGACCCTTGCCCCGAGCATCAGTGGTGGAAGTAACAGCAGGAGTAACTGCACTCTTAGAAGCAACTGGAGGAGAGAAGACTCTTCCACTACGAGTGATCTTGCTAGATCCAGCAATATTATCAATGTCAACAGGCATATCAGGTAAAGGCTCCTGCTTGACACCATGGATGTAAACATCAGACCCATAGTGCCAAGGCACAGCTTTGTCAGATGTATAAGGAATAGGACCAGGAGTGGTAATGATCAGAGGAGCTACTTTGGCTTCAGCAACAACTTTCACAGGCCCTTCAGCAGTAATCTTGATTGGGCCCTGATGAGTGATTTTAATGGGACCCTTTGAAGTGATTCTTAGTGGTACTTTGTCAACCATGTCAACCTCTTCAATCTTCTTACCCTGAGTCAGATGATCCACCATACTTTCTACAGATGCTGGTCTTCTTTCAAACACTATAGTATATTTATCCATGAGACGTTGAATCCCATCTCTCAAAATGAAGCAACTATCCGGCTTATAGGTACAATATAGACAATCTTCATGACAACCTGGAAAGATCCCAGCTTGTACTAACCTCTTTTTGATAACAGACAATGGTGTGCTCAACTCCATAACTGAATAGACATGCAGATCTTCATCAATATCTTCATCAATGGCGTTGACAGTCTTCTCGTGATTTGGCATTGGAGCTGTAATCACATTTGGAGTACCTGGTGGATCAAACTCAATTTTTCCAGCATCAATCATATCCTGAATTTTGTTCTTCAAGACCCAGCAGTTATTAGTATCATGTCCTGGACAGTTTGAATGATATGCACATCGTGCATTGGGATTGTACTTGGGAGAGGTAACATTGGGATTCTGAGGAGCCTCCCTCAGGGTAATAAGTTCAGCCTTCAACAAGTGTTGCAATGCCTGAGCCATTGACATGTTGATCTTCGTGAACTGTCTTCTAGCCCTCTGTTGGTTGCCTTGAGGCTGCTCTGTTGTTGCAGGAGTTGGATTTGAAATATGAACTGCACTAACAGACTGATGCCTTCTGTTACGATCAGGCTGACCATACACAGCATTAGATTCTTTCTTCCCAGTGGGAGGCTTCTTTGCAGCACCTGATGAAGAAGTGCCCACTTGGATCTTACCACTCTTGATACCATTCTCTACTCGCTCTCCTGTCATGATCAACTCAGTGAAGCCAGATGATGAGCTTCCAATGAGATGACTGTAAAACGGACCATTCAGCGTACACATGAACATATCAACCAACTCCCTATCAGTCAAAGGGGGTTGAACTCTTCCAGCTAAGTCTCTCCACTTCTGAGCATACTCCTTAAAGCTTTCTTTGGCACCCATAGACATGCTTTGAAGCTGCATGCGAGTGGGGGCTAAGTCAGCATTGTATTGATACTGCTTGTAGAAAGCTTCAGCAAGGTCATTCCAATCTCTGATGTTGACACTCTCCAACTGATAATACCACTCTAGCTGAGCTCCAGATAAACTCTCTTGAAAGAAATGGATCCACAACTTTTTATCAGCAGTGTGGGGTTGCATTCTTCTGACATAAGACCTCAGATGCAATTTGGGACAAGAGACCCCATCATAGACAACAAATGTAGGAACTTTGAACCCAATGGGTATGACCACCCCAGATATCAAGCTCAAATCCTCAAAATCCAGCCCAGATGATTTCTGTAATTCCATAGCATCCATTCTATCCACCAGCATCTTGAATTTGTCTTCGTTAGGCTCATGGTAGTAGTTAGCCTCAGAATCAGAGTCCCCCATAGTGTTGTGGAGACTGCCTCTCTCCTGCTCAGATTCTTCAGATTCATAGTCTTCAACATGTTCCTTGGTCTTGACAGGACCTTTGAACCTTCTTCCCATGTTGAGCAGCCCAGCAGACCTTCTAGCCTTCTTAGTCTTCTTGGCCAGCAGTGTCTTCAATTCATCCTGCCCCTTGGATAGGTTCAGGATCAGCTCTTGGAACTGTGCATTCTGTGCCTGGAGATCCTTAACTGATTGTTCAAGAGCCATTGCTGAAATAAACAGCGAGAAAATGGGAAACCTGTGCACAATTATAAACCTGTGATGCAATGATATGGGAATGCATATGCAATGTTTTCAAGGACCGCAGGATTTAAATTTGCTTAAACAATCAAGAAAGTAACTTTTTATTAGTAATAACTTGTTTTGCCTTTTAGGCTTACAAAAAATGAAAACGAAATAAGTACAAAAGATGGGGTTTTAAGTCTCCCATGGACGTTTCCTCTTGGTGTTGAGGTATGAGTTGAGGTTTCGTTCCTCATGAAGTAGCTTTGTTAGCTCTAGGATCCTTGCTTGGCTTGCTTTGTAATGAGCCTCGAAAGCATCCCTTTGCTCTTTCAGTTGGATCCATGATCTCTGCAAGTCTTCCATATCAGTAGGCATGTCTGGGTGAAGGATGGTATAAGCTGTGTCTCCTTCAGCAACAGGTTCCATGGTAACTGGTAGGATGGCAGGATATGGCATCATGAGTGTCTGAGCACGAAATCGTACCCATCTGAGATAAGCCTCCATAGGAATGGTGTACTTAGGCTCCAGTGTCTTGCTGTCAATCCTGTTTACCTTTCCCCAAGCTCGTATGAATCTCTGACGGTAACCCTGAAGATCGTTGTCGTAGTCAAACACAATGCCCTGAATCAACATGTCATGTGGACCATCGCTCCGGGCGTAACCAAACTGTCGTAAAGCTAGAGATGGGTTGTAGGTGATGCCTCCTCTTATGCCTAGAAGTGGCACATTAGGAAACTCCCCACAACGGTCAATGATGGTGACATTCTCCATAGATCTGGAGCACCAATGGATGTCTGAGTGAGAAAGTGACATGATCCTCTTGGACCATCTGAACCCTTGCTCATTCTTCATTACTGAGCGAGGAAGGTGAGAAATAAACCACCTAGAAAGTAAAGGTATGCAGCACATCAAAGTTCCTCTTGCCCTTGTAGTACGGGTGTGAAGAGAATGTAGGATGTCTCCAAGTAAGGTAGGCACTGGATTGTGACTCAGGAATATGTTGATGGCATGAACGTCTATGAACTGATCAGGATTGGGGAACAACACTAAGCCATGAATCAATAAGGCTAAGATCTCCTCAAAAGCATCGTAGCTCATAGCCTTCAAGAACATTTGAGCTTTATCCACTAATACCTTGGCAAGAATACCTTTAACTCCACTTCTCGTCTCTAGAACAATGTCAGACTTCTTCAGATGTAGAGCTGCAGCAATAACTTCTGGTTTAAGCTCCTTCTCTAAGCCTGTGAATGGCTTCTGATCAAGAACAGGTATACCCAGAAGTTTAGAGAACTCCTCCATGGTTGGAACCAGCTGATAATCAGGAAATGTAAAGCAATGGTGCTTAGGGTCAAAGAACTGAAACAGCACACTCATCATGTCTTCACTGAACCCTGAAGTAACTAGATCCAATAAGTGACCATGTCTCTTGTTGAACTGGGAATGATCAGGCACTAGGGAAACCAACTCCTTGAGCTTAGCAGGTATCCCTACAAAGTTGATCCTGATGGTGTTTCTACGAGCAGAAGCCATGACCTGCAACAAAGAACAAAGATAAATCCTTTGGTCCTTGAAATGGTTAGGGAAAATGATATGCTTATGATGCATGATGATGTCATGATGTCATGCTCAATCACAAACATGTGGCACACACAAACAAGTCACACCATAGCCCTAGGTTTAAAGGCTTGCATGAGGTTCAAAGGCAAGTACCCTCCCCTGAAGTTAGATGGTTCATCCTGTCCTACAAAAGTAACCAGGTTCTAAGGGATCTCAATATCATTGATCCTTCACAAGGGTGGTTGTTCAGAAGGCAACTTACTTGCCAACCAAAACCCTCCAAGTTTAAGATCTCAATGAGCGTAGTATCGAGTGTCAACCAACTTCAGTCTGCACCAAAGCCGGTTACCTCACTACTTTCTAAAGGCCAAGATGAGTTAACTAGGGTTCTAAAAGTCAGTTAGTGCATTGACAACATATGGCAGCCTCAATATTATCCTCAACTTGACTTAAGGCATATAAGCACCAACCAAGAAGTCGCACCAACTATGGCCACCAGATCAACCGTATCGATATACGTCGTACAGTTTCCTTGGTCTATTGCCATTTACCTAAGGTACACTAGATCCGGGTTAGGACCTTTCACACATAAGAGCACCCCAACAATATAATAATAAAGCAAACAAGGCAAACAATTTAAAGTGATCTTAATTCCTAAGGGTACCCCTCTTAAATAGATCCCCAGCAGAGTCGCCAGTTCTGTAACACGGTGGGAGAACTGACTTTAAACAATGTTGCGGATAGCAAGAGTCGCCACCGACTTTTATTTTATCCATAAGGAAAGGTTATAAAAGAACAGGAAAGACCTTAGAGAATATTTTGGGTCCGGGGGGTAGGTTATGAAAAGGGAAGGTGTTAGCACCCTTTTCATCCATGGTTATCCATGGGCTCTTAGGTACTTAAGCTCACTTTTGAATTGTTTTGAAAGTGTAGTGTGTGAATAGCAAAAAATTTCAGAATAGTTTAATAATAATCCGTGTATGGATGTGAAAAAAACTTGTTTGAAAATTTTGTTGGAAATTTGTTTAAGTGTGAAAAAGTTTTGAAGTGAGCAAGCACCTAGGAGTAACCTACCCTAATGTTTAAAGGTCTTTCTTATTCTTTATTCTTTCCTTTAGTAAGACTATCCCTACTATAATGGAGTAGGTAGTCCTTACTTTGGATGTTAAGGGACATGTGAGGGACAATTTGACTTTGAAGGCCATTGTGGGATGTAATAAGCACATATAAGGGACCATCATCATTTTTCGAAAGGGACTCGATTCGTAAAGGCAACCATAAGGGACTTTGATGATTTTTCCATTTGAGGGACTTGCTTTATACACCCCACTTAACCATTATTCGTAGGCAACTTGAGGGATATCCTTAGGAAGTGAGACGGCGATTAAAATCGACTTACGTGTGTGACGTGTTTATTTTAATTGTCTTTATTTAAAAGTGATCTAAATGTATTTTAATATTACATACATGTTGTTACACTCCCTAATTACTAACCATAATAATAATTAAATAATTAAACAACTTTACATCCAAGAAACAATTACAAAATAATAAGCAAAATAATTAAATAGCAAAGATAAATAAAATATAAATAAGCAATAATAAATAATAAAGGGGGTTAATTCTAAGTTTACTCGGCAAGACATCGCATCTTGTGCCTACGTATCCTTACGGGAGTGGAATCAGAGTAATCGTAGTTCCCCTCAATAGGGAGGTTAGAAACTTCTTGACTGTGGTCAAGGTCTCAAGGGGAATAAACGCATCTTAAGGACACGCTTACGTGGAGTGTAGAAACTCCAAATCTCTACGTTGAAATGTTAAGTTGTAATTAGGGTTAAATTAGGGATTCCACGGCGGGAAACCCTAAAATGAGCGCGGCGGCTCTTTGACCTAATGCTAAGGGTAAAATTGTAATTTTGCCTGCGGCGAGGCATTTGTGAAAATTAGGGTTTGTAGTTTGTAGTTTTGAGGATTTGAAATTGAATGTGTGAAGTTTTATGGACTATTGGCGCGGCGACCAAACAGTTAGACCTAACCTTCGGATGTGTGCAATGTGACAGAAATAATAGTAAACGCGTGAGATAATTGAATCATGCAAACAGAGAGATAATGTCATAATTTAAACCATGCAAGCAGAAATTTAAAGGCAGAATTTAAAGAGCGATTGTTAAGTTCGCGAGGTTACATGAGAGGAGCAGATACAATATGATAATGAAATTTGAATTGAACAATAATAAAATAAAATAAATAACGGTTCTAGTTATTATTTTAAAAAAAAGATTTTAGTTATTATTTTAAATTTATCTAAAAAAAAAGTTTTTCTTAAAAATAATAGGTTTTCATATTAATTTGGAAAAGATGTTAATGTTATTTATTTTAAAAAAACAGATTTTTATATTATAACAAATTTTAATAAATTAATGATAACAATAATAATAATAATGGTAATAATAATGATAATAATGATAATAATAATAAATAATGATAATAATAATAATAATAATAATAATAATAATAATAATAATAATAATAATAATAATAATAATAATAAAGCAATAATGAATTTTAAATGTGCCAAATAACCCAACAATGTTGCTAACGCAGAAATGCGCTCATCGCAACCAGATCTAAATCGGACGAAACAAAATTTATCGCAAAGAAAAAGAAATTAAGCAAAAAATAGTATTATTGCTCACACAAAAATGCGATCATCGCAACCAGATCGAACTAACACAAATGTCACGCGTCATGCACACAAATGTGCAAACATCGTATCGACATAATTCGATCAAAAATCTTATATATATAAACTCTAACAATTTAAAAATTATATATATATAAACGTAACAGTAATAGATAAAGAAAAAGAAATAACGGTAATACGATGAAGAAAAAGAAACAATAGTAAAAGATGAAGAAAAAGAAACAACAGTAATAGATGAAGGAAAAGAAATAACGGTAAACGATGAAGAAAAAGAAACAATAGTAATGGATGAAGAAGAAAACTAAATAACGGCAAACGGCACTCACTCCTCTTAGGTTTTTTTCATTCTCTCCTCTTTTCCAACAAGGCAACACATGTATATATAGGGAACAAATTAGGGTTAACACCAAATTGTCAATAATGTCCCTAAAGCCCATTTTAAAGCCCAAACTAGATAATTAGTTAAGAAAAAATAAAATTTAAATAATTTAAAATAATTAAAATAAACTTAAAATAAAAACTAATAATCCTATTGATTCCTAAAATAAAAAATATTATAAAAGAACAAAATTTTTTTCAATATTTTTTATTTTATGATTTTTTGGATATTTTTATGAATAATTTAGAAAAAAGTGAAAAAAATAATATTTTAAAAAATGATTTAATTAAAATACGAAAATAATAATTAAATAATAATAAAAAACTATTTTTGTTGTTTTTTTAATGAAAGATAGAAAAATTTAGAGTAAAAATAATAAAAAACAAAAAAAATGACAAAGGTGAGATTCAAACTCTCAACCTCTCACACTCATAACTCCTTACACATGTCCTCCTGCCAATTGTGCCATTTTTACTTTTTAGACAAAAAAAATGCATGCCATATGATATTTACCTGCAAAAAGTCAAACGACTACACAAATTTGTTAGTAATTGATTAAATGCAATGAAATGCGACGACAAATCTTAGGGCAAAATTTGGGGTATTACAGTTATTATGATAATATTTCTCACCCAACCTCTCTTTGATGTTGGCAAAAAAAATCATGAAGTTTGACTTTGGTTTGACCACAGTTGACCTCAGTTTGACCTTTTAACTGCATTGACTGCTTTTGACTTATCTGATCATCTGACTGAGCAAACTTTTGAGAAAAGTCTTGAAACTTGACATGGGGGTTCTTATACACATATAAGATGTTATGAAGCTCACTTGAAGTCTTGGAAGTCCATTTAGCCTGATTAAAGTCAAAACCCTAGTTTTGGATGCACTGCTTAGGAGGTGCATTGTCTGAGGGAATTGTCAACTCTTCTGACCAATTGTGAATTTTGTGAACCTTGTGAACCTTCTTGGAACACAAAGTCTTGTATTGTGAGGGCAAATTTTGGGGTGCAACACCACCGCCCATATTGGCATCTCCAATTCCAACATTGTTAACAACAGTCTCATTTCCATTCCCTGTGTTGTCGTTGCCAGCGCCAGCGTCATTGTTCACAACCACAACAGGTGGGGTCACCACAGGAGGAACCACAGGCGTAGGGGGCCCATCTTCCGGAATAGTCTCAACATGCGCAGAGTTGTGGTCATTGTTGTCGTTCCCATTAGCCCGCGTCAGCAGCGGCTGCACCAAAGTCTGGAGATTCTCCTGGCCTTTAGCAATACTCTCCATGGCCTGCATGAATAGGTTCAACTTCTCGCGAATCTCCTGTATCTCCATTTGGACTTGATCCATGATTCTCTTGCAGTTGTTTCGGGTTGAGTAGCGGTGAACTCTTAGTTCGTCAATCCTGGAAACCTGCAGATGCAGGAGATAAGATACAGATTCGAGAATACCGGGTCATGCAATATGAATGCGGATGCAAATGTGTAAATATGCTACAGGTTATATTCCCCTCGATTCTAGTTTCGGAGAGAAGGCCATGACGACAATGGAGTCCCTATCAAGCAAGCAAGGAATCAGAAAATCCTCATATATAAACACATGCCAAGAGACTGAGTACAAGAGTACATCTGAATACAACTGAAGAGACCTCGGCCAACAAGCCTGGCGATAGTCCCAATACAAGTACAAATAACAAAGGTAAGGCAAAGATAAATTAGGCCAAATGGCGTGCTCTGACGTCCTCCAATATCCTCATCGTCTCCGAGTGCCCTAGTCGGGAGATCAGCTCCTGAATCAGTAAAGCATGCCGCTCAGTAGTGGATCTCAGCTTCTCGGCGTCGTCCTAGTAGGTTCCTTCGCCAGAACTCTCGTCAAGTCTGTACCTTTTGGAGCCGGCCTTCTCTTTATAACCTCTCGGCTTCTCGTCGATGTCACTTACTCTGAGCTCAGCAGCGCTCCTAAGTGATGTCTCTTCAGTAATCTTTGCGTCTTGGGCTATAATCTGTGCCTCTAGCGTGGCAATCTGCAGCTTCAGTTCGTCTTCCCGCTCCTTCCGCTTGGTAAGCGTGGCATTCCACAATGCTTCCCACTTGTTGATACGAGCATAAGCTTTGCTTAGAAGTTCCTTCTTGGAAGTAAGCACCTTGCTAACACCGTTTAAGGCTATTCCCACTTTTTCTTTCTTGTTGGTTGCTTCTGTCAGCTCTGATCCCAACCTGTTTATCAACTCAGTTTGTTCCTTCACAGTGAAGGTGGCTTCATTCTTCTCATGACGTAACTGGAAGATCTCCTTCTCTAACTCCTCATTGGCTTTCTTCAATTCCTCGTTTTCAGCCAACAATTTGTTATACTTCTCACTCTCTTCCGAAGGAGGTACCTCAATCAAAGGAAGATACAGGGGTTCCATAGCAGGATAAGGCATCAAAGAAGTCCTGGCTCTCTCGCGGATCCAAGCCAAATAAGGATCATAAGCTCTGTTGTTGCTCTTACCGAGCAAAGCTTTTCCCCTTCTTTGGATGTTAGCCCGTGTCTGTCTCAATCTGATCAAAACAGCTGCGTCCAATAAGCCTGTGAGATACAGAGATTCCTGTATCTCCTTCTCAATAGGAGCGTTCCTCAAAGCATAACCGAACTGTCGTACCAGCAATGAAGGGTTATAGTTGATACAGCCCTTCCGTCCAATCAGGGGAACATTCGGAAAGCCACTGCAACTATATATAATGTCAGAACCAAGCATGCTCCGATCAAACCAAATGATATTCTCAGCAGACAATCCCATCAACCGGGAAGACCAATCCAAAGTATCAACAGTATCCACAAAAGGCCCTGTCTTCGGGAGGTGCCCCTGGAACCACCTGTACAAGAGAGGAAGACAGCAGGAGACATTCTTGCCACGACGTTTCTCATTCTTGTAATGAATGGAATGATAAACATCGCCCAAGAGAGTAGGAACTGGATTCTTCGAGGCAAGAATCAAGAAGGCGTCTGAGTCGACAAAATCTGGCACATTAGGAAACAGGACAATCCCATAGATGCAGACAGCTAGAATAGCACTGAAGGCAACCCAACATCCACTCTTCGCGTATTGTGCAGCCTTCTCAACCAGGCTAGACAGGTGAAAACCATAAGCTCAGTTTAGCTTGACCAAGCCTCCCGGAAACTCAGAAGCGTCTAAGCTGACGATCTCAGCAAGTGTAGATAACTCAGGCTCAGCATCAACATGTACAAAGGGCATCTGGTCTAACACGGGAACTCCCAACATAGCAGAATACTCCTCCAAAGTGGGTGCCAAAATATAGTCAGGAAATAAGAAACATCTCAGCCGCGGCTCATACAACTGTAACAAAGTATACACCCCAGTCGTCTCAAATGCAGAAGGTCTGTACAACAAGCTAAACAATCTCCCATAAGATACTCTGAATTCAGCCCTCACACTCTCATCTGCTACAGCAACTAGACCCAGCAAGGAACTGATATCTGGTGACTGCAACCGGTAAGCCACTGTCTTCTTCAGGGACTCCATGTCTGGCTAGAAGGTACTAGAATCAGAGGGGAATGATCACCTGCAACATAAATACATGTTAATGAAATGCAATCATGAGAATGCACATGCATATGCAAACAAGGGACCAAGTGCAATGCTGCTAGACTGGGCTGCTCTATACTAAAGCCTTGAGAACTATCCAATCTTGATCTCAAACCAACCACTCAAAAGAACCTTGTAACCACATCTCACTAACAGAGATAAACCAGGTATTCTGAGGTCAAAGGTTTCCTGCAAACAGACCCTACCTACCCCTCACAGGTATGTACTTAACTCGCAGACGAGGTACGGCATCCTATGCGGGTTCAACATCACAGACTTTCAAGAGCGATGATACGATACCCAGAAGGTGTGGCATCATCATCCCTTGAAGCGGCCTCACTTAGTTGAATCCCAATTGATAGGTTCCCAGAGTCGACAATCCTCGGGTCAGACAACTTGTCGAGCCCTAAGGGCCAGGCAAGAAGCATCAAAGAGAATCTCGTTCGAGCGTAAATTTTGCGGCTAGCTGGTGCGAGCTAAGCAAACAGGCTAACCACTACTCTCTACTTCTAAGTCTATGTGTAACCTCAAGCCCAGGTCCGACTTATCTCTCAACAGATCACCCCCTTCCCACATCAGCAATAACAATATATAGCTGATAATAAAATGCGGAAAGTAAAGACAGAAACGTAACTCTATACAAAACCCACGACGGGAAAACAAGCGCTAGGATTGACTCGCATAGGGGATATTCCTTTCCCCAGCAGAGTCGCCAGCTGTCGCTATTGCGAAAATCGGCGCCGGCTGAACAGAAGAGTCGCCACCGTGCGTTATTTATCCCAACAGAGGGAAAGGAACCGCTCAAAGTAAACCTCACGCAAAGACAGGAAAGGAATGGTCATCGCAACCAAATCCTGGATTCGGGAGTCGGTTACGCAAGGGGAATGTATTAGCACCCCTCATGTCCGTCGTACTCGACGGGATCCACGCTTGTTTTCTAACTAAGGGTGTGTTATTCTATCTACACTAAGGGTCAAGGAAAAAAGGAAAAGAAAGTGACTCGGCAAAGTATCGCACTTTATGCCTACATATTCCCATCTGAAACGAGAAATCAGAGTCAACGTAGTTCGCCTTCCTATGGGAAAGGAGGGAAAGGTTGCTCGCTAGGATATCGCGTCCTATGCCTACGTACTTCCATACAGCATGAAAGATCATAGCAAACGTAGTTCGGGCTACGGAGGACACAAGCTTGTCTGACTGTTTTTTATCTCCTTAAGAAAGGGTTTTCCTGATTAAAGGTCCAAGAGGACAAAAGCAGAGTTTGAATGTTTGTTTGAGTTTTTTACGAAAGAAATGTTTTTTGGATGTTTGCAACTTGTACTGCACTAAAGACTTGATTTGAGGGTGACTACGTCGTATGTCACCCTAAGGGTAACAAACTAAGTAATCAGATTACTGAAGAGTGACCCTCCAGCAACCTTTCTCAAATAGCTTAAGGCTCGTAGCATACGACATCGATTATCCTTATTACTGTGTTTTGAATTGTTCTGAGATAGAAGAGAAAGAAGTCTAAAAAACCTAGGGTTTGAAAGGGGAATCAAGACTACCCTAATGTTGTCATGCATGGATTGCAACTTAATGTCTGTCATAATTCCCTCCTGCACAGAGGAAATCAGAGATCCTAGGGGATAAATGGAAAAGAAACAACAGATATACAATAAACAGTAAAATGCATGAGATGCAGCAAAACAAGCGAGGCAAGGAAGAAAGCAATAGGCAAGAGGAGACAAGCTCCACCTCAAACCTAGGGGTAATCTGAATAAGCCCACAAACAATACAGAAAAGGGAAAACCGCACCCAACTCCAGCTCAGACAGTAACACCAGCTCCTACAGCAAGCAGTTCAGACAGCACCAGCTCTGGCAGCTTCAGTTGATTAACAGCAAAAGGTTGACAGTAACAACTTCAAGCAAGATCTCATCTTCTCTTTCCAATGATATTCAAGCTTCAGATAAGCTCTTATCTCCAATAATCTTCATCTTTGGCAAGCCATGAACTCTAACAGTCAACAGACAGCTTTAGTCAGCAGCAAACCCTAACTTCACAAATATCCAGCTTTGACAGGTACAAGCTTCATCTTATCCAATCATCAATACACTTATTATCTTCAATAGGCTCCCAATATTCAATACAAACACTCACAGAAGAGAATCAACTAAAATATGAAGTTGGAATGTTAAGAGGCTTAGTGAAAACCCAGGGAAATCACTAAGATCTTATCATAACAAGGGAGAGGCATCCTCAAGGTTCAACCCAATCAAAGCATGCTCTACATCCCTCCTAAGGAGAGATGGAACTCTTTTATGGGACCTTGTGTCATAGGATGGAATAGAGGCACAAGAAGCTCTCTATGTTTGACAGAAGAAATCAATCTACTCTAGAGCTCTCCCTATATCTCCTATCTCCTAAGCCTTCAGAAGCAATCTTCAAGCACAAGAAACTCCAAGCTCCAAGCATCATTATTTGTCTTCAATTATCCTTAAAGTCTTTATACAATCCTCAAGCCAAGCACAAGCCCCAACACCCAAAGAAAAGGCCCAAAACCCATCAAACCAAACAATATCCCAAGAGGGAACACACTAATAACAACCAAATTGCAAAAAATCAAATAAAATGGAAATACTCATCATAAAATCCTAGATTAATTTCTAAGGGAACCTAACTATGTACCCTATACCCCACATAAAACCCAAGGCCTAAATAAAACTAAAGACCCCAAAACTATGTGTTGAAATGCACCTATGTCAAGTTGAAACCCTAATTCTAGCACCCTAAAGTTCCTTATTCAAAACTAACTAAAATTAAGTCACAAAAATGTGATAAAATTCCAACGGGAACCTAATACTATAATCTAACTATAGAAAAAAGAATGGCATCAAAAATCAAAGTGGAATGATCATACTAAATTCAGCAAGTAACATGTATCAAATGAAAATGAAATAAAAGCTATTAAAAGTAAAAATAAACAAAAAATAGAAAAATGCATGAAATGACATTTTTATTCTTTTATAATTTTCTTGATGTCTTGATGAAAATGAGGGAAAAAATCCCATCTAAAAATATTAATTTTCCAATTAGTTATGATTTTTTAAAGAACCTAAAAATAAAATATGAAAATATAAGACAATATGGAAAAAAGGAAAATTAGCGTGTCAAATAGCAATGAAAAACAAAGCAATCAGCCAACTGGGCCCAAAAGGGGGTGGGGATAGCAGCGCGTCTAAGCCCAATTCTATTTCTGAAAATTAAAATGAAAATGACTAGAAAAAAGAAAAATCCACGGTATGAATAGCAACGAATATTAGTGTATTTCCTATTGGGCTTTGGAAGAGGGGTGTGGATATCATATGTTGCACTTAAGCCCAAGCTGCAACTTTAATGAAACGGTGCGTTTGGGTAATCTGAGTCTCTTCACAAACTGAGAGCAAATCGTGGCCATTGGATCTCGTTTTGGTCAAAAGTCTTGCTCTAATCTAAGGGTGTAGAGGTTATCTTCAACCTTTGAACCTTCTTGGAGGGAAAAGCCATGGATGTCTGAGAGCTTCAACCTCATCTCCTCTTCATCGTATTCCATCAAATCTCCACTAAACATCAAAATTAAAAACCCTAACCTGCTTGAAATTTCACCAGGAGTTCACCTATGGTAACCAAATTCAATGAAACAAAACCTAACTCAAAACACGAATCAAACTTCAGAATTTGGTCCATGATTAAAACTCGCTAAACCTAGATCTAATAGGTCCAATCTCTTCATCACCTTTCCCTGAGCATTATCCACTATCACACTAAGGTCCTACCACAAGATTCACCAAGTTATCAGCATGAACAGATTTTGTGTCATCACACTAATTGTCTCTAAATTTCACCAATTGCTATCTAAAAGCTTCTACTAATCACCTACAACCATTCTAACCTAACAAAATCTATTGAAACTACTTAAATTAAGCTGTGGATCGAAAAGTACATACCTGCGAAATCTTGATGCACAGAGGTATGAAATCTTCAAATCAAGCTTTGAGAACTTCCAGACACCTTCAATGAGTCATAATCTTGCTTCTGTATGCAAAAGAATTGGTTGAATCCTCTTGAATCTTGGAACCCGATAGCGAGTTGCAGGTTGAGAAATCCCAAATGCTAACACACGATCCTTCAATGGTTTTTCCTTTACTTTGATCTGGAATCAATCTCTAACACAAACGGAAGCTATAGAAATCAAAATCTTGGATTGAAATGGTGTAAAAGCCTGTAACCGATTCTGAATTGCAACCAGAAATTTCTTATCTCAATCTCTCTTCTCTCCTTCAATTCTCACCAACTCTTGCTCTGAATCTCTTCATGTGCATATATAGAGTATGAATGAAGACTCTAGAATCTTCTGGATCAATCCAATGAGAAAATAAACTTCTCATGCCATGGAAATCTCATCTCATGCTATGCACATACCATCTCATGATTTGGCTTGCAATTCACTTTGTCCTGAGTTTAAATTCTTTCCAAATGAGATTTTGGAGGTGTATGGATGGAAAGGAGCCTTGCATTTGCTTGGAAGTGTGGTTTTGCAATTGTTACTTATGATTCAAGTAACTAATTTTCAAAGCAAGTCCTAAAAATAACCCTTAATTCAAAATTGTGGAAATGTCAATGTTCTTAAAATGCATTTTACAATCAAATTGGTATGTCATATGGCTTGGTTTGGTTTTGTAGGTCAAAAAACCCCAATTTTCAACTTTGGTTCATTTAAATTTCACCTTCATTTTAGGCCATTTTTATGATTTTGTGAAGCAAGCCATTCCAAGTTCTCATGACCTCATATCTAGCCTAAAAAAATTATTTTGAACACATCTTATGTTGAACATTTCTTCATTTGAGGAGTGGAAGATGGAGATTTGGACGTATGTTGAAAAATGACCTGTAATTCAACTTTCCCAAAATACCCTTGGATTGTCAAGACCATAACTTGAGTTATATAAATCCTCTTGAGGACTTCTAGCACTCAAATTAAAGCTAAGATCAAGATCTGCAACTCTTATGTTTACCAAGAATACATTTGAAAACTCCTTGATGGGAAAAAGTTGCTTGGAAGTCAAGTGACTTTCACAGATAAATTTCAGTGTCCTCTGAGGACCCATAACTTGCAAGAACCATAACTTGAGCTCTACAAATCTTATTGAAGACTTCTAGTACTCAAATTAAAGCTATTGAGAAGCTCTACAAATCTTCTTGAAGACTTTTAGTACTCAAGAATTCATCTGAAGCTTGCATTTTGACTTATCTGGCTTGGAAGTTAGGCTTAAATTAGGGTTTTTTACACTGAAACCCTAATTTAGTAACTCCTCCTCTTCTTGATTCTCTTTGATTTATCTTTGGCAAAACATCACACATGTATCCACATATCATTTCATGAATCCCACATCCTTCAACTAAACCTTGATGCCTTTCAATCACTCACTTGACCTAGGGTTGACCTAGGGTTGATCCAGATGAAACCCTAGTTGACTGTACCTCAACTCTGGCTCTTGTACTTGTATCAATGACTTGTCTCATCTTCAAAATGACCCTCTAGGTCTTCCATGATCCTTGTGCACATTCCATACCCTCATTCATAGCTCATACTCCCATTGATGGTCTTCAATATACCTCCAATTAGGAGAGAAATCCATTGGTTGACCTTCAAACTTCTCAAAGCCTCAAACCTTTCTTGATGACTTGGATGGTCTTGAACTTGAATAAAACCCCTTGATGGGCCTCTTTCTGATAAGAATGACATTTGGTCCCTTGTCAGATGACTTGTTATGCTATGCTATGCAAATGATTAGACTATGTACATGACTTATTATGCAAATGACAATGCCATTGAGACATAAACCAGGTGAAATAGGGTGAGCAAATTTTAGGGTGCAACAACATAAAAAAATGAAATGACATAAAGTCAAAAATGAGAAAGAGGAGAGAAAGTCGGTCTCAGATCCATCGTTTCCCATCAATAATTTGACAGAAAAACAATAAAGGTCTCGTCATCGACCCAAAACAGACGAAGATGGAACAAAATGCCCAATAACAAATGAGAAATAAAGTCTAATCTCTAAAAGAAAACTAAAGTTCCAAAAGAAAATTTTATAAACTTCTAAAAGAAAAATGTTAGAAAAAGTACAAAAAGAAATATTAAAAGAAAATAGTATATAATATATTTACATATTCTAAAAGAAAATAAATATAGAACTTCTAAAAGAAAGTAAATAAAATTAATATAATATATATTTACAATATATATATATATATATATATATATATATATATATATATATATATATATATATATATATATATATATATATATATATATATATATATATATATATATATATATATATATATATATATATATATATATATATATATATATATATATATATATATATATATATATATATATATATATATAATATTTTGCAAAACATAATTTACATAATAAAAATAAATTGAGAAAAACAAAACAGAATGGGGTTTTAAATCAGAAAGGGGGTGTGTAAATGGTATGAGGACCCATGGTCCACTAATGGGCTTGTAAGCCCAAGTTTAACAAAAAGAATAAAATTAAAGAACAGAAAAATAATAATAAAAACGACAAAATAAGACAACAGATCCTCTTCATCAACTGTCGCCATCTCTTTCTCTCTGTTCAACAAAGCCAAACTTAACTCCCCACTTACGCTCTCCTTGAAATCCCTCTCTCCAAAATTCGTTTCAAAATCAACTCCCAAGAATCAAAAATTTCACCTCGCTTCTCCGTCATCTCAACCTTCTCTCAATCTCCTTCCCAACGTCATCTTTTTCTCCTCTTGTCCTGTCTCTGTTAAGGGCCACCAGGAATTTAGGAAGTTCCTTGTACGACTCCTCCCAATTTCCAAACACCCTTTCAACCGCTTTAGTCCTGGCAATCCAGGCTTTTCGGTACGAAGGAGTGTAGTTGTACCTTTGTACCATATGTGCAATTATGGTACTCACCTTCAAAGACGGGTTGTCGCTAACAACTGACAGAATCTCATCGCAAATCAATTTAGAGCTGAGTTTGCGATGGTCTTGCATCGGATTCGAGATTATACAGCTGTGGGACGGACCCATTGACCTTATCTTCCAGGAATCGCTTCTCTTCCTAAAAGATGCTGTTAATCAGAACGGGCACTCCTCGTTACAACAATAGATCGTATACCGCATCGGATTTGTCCGATCGACTCTGTAGTCGGCTAACAACTCCATGTGAAACTGTTTGATAGCCCGGACACAATCTTCTTTCGTACGAAACTCGTCACCCTCTTTTAGTTGCCTCTCTTTTGTGTAGTTGGGGTTGTAGAAAACATCCGTCGAGGGTTCATCATCACCTAAGGCGATAGTAGTCATGTGTTGAGGTGGACAATAGACATTGCCAGGTTGAACTTCATCCTCCGGATTGTTCACCATCTCGTCAACAGTGACTTCAGTTGCTTCTTCTTCTTCGTCAACGACATTGACTTCAGGGTGTTCATCTTCCTCATCGCAAAAAACTTGAGACGAATCAAGTTGTTGAGACAGTTGTTGTTGTTGTAACGTAACATATAACACGATATCTGAGAACCCAGAATACTCGTGACTGCGAAACATGTTACGCACATCTTCATCGTCTCGCACCTTTAAAGGGAAAATTTTGCATGAATCAGGTCTGCCAAAAAATACTGGGTTTTTGTATATTATTTGCCCAATTGGACCACATTGCAGTTTTTTTCTATTCTTGACTTCAGGTGTAAAAAATTAGACCTTCTGTCAATTAAAAACTTTGTAACATCCGTGTTTCAGAAATTGTATCCCGACACTTCACATTCAAAAACTTCACCGTTTAGATAAGCGGAAATCATATATTGTGGTGTTTGAGACATATCGGAAATTGTGGTGTTTGAGTGTTTGAGTGTTTGAATGTTTGAGTGTTTGAGTGTTTGAGTGTTTGAGTGGTTGCGTGTTTGAGGGTATGAGTGTTTAATGTGTTTGATTGTTTGAGTTTAAAGAGTTTAAAGGCTTTATAAAATGGGCTGAGTGTTTTCTTGTTTAAAGAGTTTAAATATTTTTTTACATGTATCAGTAAATGAATCTGTAATTTTCACATGTGACCCTGCGAATCAATGACCATGCATTAGGACTCTTTTTGCATGCACCAGGACACTTGTCACGCATGCTTCACAATCAATGACATGCATCAGAACTTGAACAGGACACTTGATAAGATCTGACAATGCAAAGTTCTGCTTTCACATGTGATACCGCATCAGAAATCTTTGCCTTTCACTTGTCACGCATGCTCCACAATCAATGACATGCATCAGGACTTGAACAGGACACTTGATAAGACGTGACAATGCCAAGTTCTGCTTTCACATGTGATACCGCATCAGGAATCTCTGTCTTTCACTTGTCACGCATGCTTCACAATCAATGACACGCATCAGGAATCAATGACATGCATCAGGACACTAGTCATGCATGCGTTTACAACCATCAGAACCTATCATCCATAAAAAAAAACAATATGTCTTTAATTAAGAAAAAAACATAATATGAAAAAATCACACTACGTTTAATAAAAAAATCAACCTAAAAAATCAACGATGGAAACATGTGAAACACAAAGCCTTGATACGCAATCAATGACATGCAACCTGTTTGATTAGCCGAGACAATGAAGGAATCTCCTTTTCACATGTGATCCTACATGCCTACATTGACCATGCAGGCCTACGAGACTCTCTTTCTGCATGCATCAGGACTTGATAAGACGGGACACTACATCCACCATGCTTGATTAGACGAGACACTGCATAAAAAAGACTCAGCATCTAAGATGCATTTACACATCACATGCATCATGACACTAGTCCAACATGCATTTACACAATACATCCATCACGACACTAGTCCAACATGCATTTACACAACACATGCTTCAAGCCACTCGTGAAATATAATATAGGGTCTTTACCCATCAAATTATACTCACACTTAAACTCTCCTACTCTCAACCCTCAGCTCTCAACTCTAAAATTCTCAACTCTCAACCTCTTAAACTCTCAACTCTCAACTCTCAAACTCTCAAATCTCGCAAACTCTCAAACTCTCAACTCTCAAACTCTCAACTCTCAAACTCTCAAATCTCAAACACAACATCTCTAAATCTCAACATCCCAAACGACAATGTCTCTACTCACCATTGGTGACTCTCACAGAGGGACGGCTGAAAACATCGCTGAGTTTGTAAGTCTCTTGTTCTTGTCTATGTTTACAATTTTATCTAAAAAAATGTTAGTAATTTTACTTCTTCTCTAACGTAACATTCATTATTCTGCAGGATGTATCAAGGTTTCAATGTCGTGTGCAGGATTACATACCACACGACCCGCTCATTACGGACTACCTTACTCATTGTGGGTTTGGTGATTTGATCGAAATCAAATCTTACTCCCTCGACATGAAATTTATTCTAGCGTTGTTAGAACGCTGGAGACCGGAGACACATACATTTCACCTACCTTTTGGTGAGTGTACTGTGACTCTTCAGGATGTTTACATGTTGCTCGGCCTACACATCGATGGTAAGGCCGTCAACGGCAAAGTTGGTGTCCCTGACCAACTTTGCGAAGATTTATTGGGCGTCCCTCTTTGTACGGACGGACCTCAGGCGGAAAACGAGGGCCGCCCGAGGGGTCAGGGAATTAATTTAAAATACCTTAGAGAATAATATAATCGTATTGTCTTAACTGATGATAGCACCGAGTATGAGAAAATACTCAAAACTCGATGCTATATTATGATTTTATTCTGGCACTTTTTATTTCCAGATGGCACTGGAAATACCGTCCATACTATGTATTTACCATTATTGCGGAATATTAACAAAGTGTGCGAATATAGCTGGGGATCAGTTGTCCTCGCCCATCTATATAGCGCACTTTGTAAAACTTCAAAAAAAAATTCATGTACTTTTTATGCTTGTGCTTATCTTCTGCAAGCGTGGGCTTGGTCTAGGATGCCAATGCTTGTTCCAATAAACAGGAATTCTTTTACGTTCCCGTACGCCAACAAGTAAGTATCTTTTCAAGATTATTTAGCAACTACATATTCTTTTTCAGTTAATAATTTCTGAGATGTGTTTATTTTTTTAGGTGGTCTGTTCCAAGGATGAATTATCAGAGATGTCCAAGGCACTCTATAATTCAATACCGCAACCTAATCGACCACCTTGGGTCAGATGATGTAAGTTATTTACCATTAATTTTTTTAATGTATATGCATAAACCTCTCAAACTCTGTCTAACTTAATTGTCCAACTTTATTGTAGTTTGTCTAGATGCCGTACGAGGGTCTCGACCACGAGCCCAACCCCGACGATGCCGCTGTGTGGACATCAAAGACACCCATAATTAGGTTCATTACGGTGGAGATGCACCAAAATGACCAGGTGAAACTACAATTTGGGATGCATCAGGATATTCCAGATGCTCTAGTAGACTTGGGGCAGTGGCATCAAAAGCGGGTAGACGCACAGTGGAGTGTCAGTGATTGGAAGGAGTTTGCGAAGGAGTTGCGTATACACTGGAAAAGAAAAAGGCAATACGTCTTAACCGACCATATTGTGCACGGGGCTAGGCCAAGTCTTCAATATATGACTTGGTTTAGGTCTGTCACGATATCTCAACCTTTCCTGTCCCAGCCAACCTATTTGGCCGACCCAAGGGAACGCGATTCTTCGTCAAACCCACAACAACAGTTCAGTGCCCAAAACCAGCCTTACGAAAACCCATACATGCCAACAAATACCCCCTATCAACAACGACAACCTTACATGCCACTCACCCAATCCCAGCATCAACCACCTTACCATTACAACCCTGATACGTCTTTTGAGCCTACCCCCTCCACCTATAGCCCAAACCGGTCATTTGACCCTACCCCCTCCAACTACTCCTCCAACTACCCCTCTAACCACCCATTATTTGACTACCACACCCCACAACAACCAACACACCTAGACCAACCCAATTCCATGTAGACATTCGGACAACCATACCGTCCATACTCCACCCAACCTCCCCGACAATCCTTCAAAAACATGGGCATTGGGCTTGACTACGGAAGCGCCGCTGACAGTGGACCTCCCGGCTATTGGGGTCAAATGATGCAAACTCTATCTGATACGCTGGGGCCGTCCCAACCATACCCTCCTCCACAACTCAACACACAGAGACCGGACACACCACAGCAACCTCGTCGCAACGCGCGTCCCCCACAATGTAGCACCGGTGGTCACTTGGATAGAACCGGTCATTAGTTTTTTTCTTTTGTTCAATTGTAATTGTACTTTTCATTAGATTCTAAATTAATATAATTTATTATTGCTATATTTTATTTTAACATTTCTATATTTAATTTTTTCTTAATGTTATTTAAATTTTAATTAATTATTTTAAGTTTATTAATTCAAAAATTAATTTTATCATTTAAACCTAATTTTTTTAAGCTTATTAATAATAATTATGTTTAAAATAATAATAATAATTAAAAATATAAAAACATATAGATATTAAAAAATATAAAAACATATAGATAGTAATAAACAAATTTAAAAATAAAAGCGAAACCCTAGAAGAAAAATTGGATGAACACATTCGCCAATCCAAACGGCAAATTGGCTGGAAATTAGACTCATTCGCCAATCCAAACGGTGAATTGGCTGAAACGAATTTTCCATTTGCACTCTTTCGCCAATTCAAATAGACAACGGTGGTTGATTATATGGCCATTTAAAAAAAAAATTGAATTATTGATTATTGTAATAATTTATATTCAATGGACTTTTAGCTTATTTTAAAGTTTTAAATATGTCTCTAATTTTTTTTTATTATATTTAATTATTTATTATGATATTTTACCTATATATGTATTTACAGCAGTACGGCAGTCACCGCCGCCACAAAAGCCGCCTTAACCACCAGATGGCCAGCACCTTGATTACGCAAGATCGAATGAAGGCATCATCAAGGTGTCGTTCGAGATAAGGTTCTGGTAACTCAAACGCTTGCTGTTAGAGAAAAAGTTGATCTCATCCTGAACAACATGGCAAATATTGAACTTGTTCAAGGTAATCGATTGATGCCTATGCTTTCTGTGGAGAAGACAGTCATGGAAGATTTAAGTACACCTTAGAAGGATGTACTAGTGGTTAAACTTTTCAGCAAAAATCTTGGATGCACAACATCATGAAGAACAAGCTAGAGAATGTCTTGAAACTCGTGGAAAGAATTGAATTAATGGACATCGCAACTGCTTTCTACATGGTCAAGTTTGATGAAGAGGAAGACAAAAACAAAGTTATAAACGAAGGTCCATGGATGATATATGACCATGATTTTAAACTGCTGTTGTAGTTTCATGTGTTGCGATTCTCGTCATTGTAGTTGCTGCGATGTGTATTGTGGTCATTGTATCATGAATTTTAATTGATAGGAGTTCTAAATACATTCAGGACAAACACTTCATCTTAATATTTTTAATTATATTAATGTGGCCGGCCCAACTTGTGGTTCCAAAATCACAATGTAATTGGTGTTAGATGCGGTTGTAGAGATTACTTCTTCAGCAATATTATAATTTTAATGGCTATTGTAGAGCACAATTTAAAACAATGTATATGACCACAATTTGGCGGGACGCAAAACCAACCAAACTAGGTGAACTGGATTTTGAACCGGTGGGAAAAATCAAAATAGCATTGTTGACAATAATGAGACTTTTATAGTGTAACATATTTTAGTGTAAAAATTTTTATAAGAAAACTTTTTATAAAAATTTAAAATGAAAATTTGGTTTGAATAGTTATTGTTAAAATGTTATTTTATGTATTTTATCATTTTATTGAAAAAAATTTTGAATGTCAAAATTTTAAAAAATCACTTAATTTTGAACCTATTTCAAATAGCTTTTCATAAAAATCATTTTTAAAATATAATTTTTTGAAAAAATTGTAATTTTAAAAATATTTTAATCTTTAACAATGTACGTTTTTGTTATAGTATGTTAAAATTTATTTTTAATGTATAAAATTTTTAAAAAAAAATTTGTAATATTTTAAATAACGTTTTTGCGTAATTCATTTTCAAAACTATAAAAAATAAAAGAAAAAAAAATCAATAAATCCAAAAATCATGGCAATAATGGACTTTTAAAAGAGGGACAGTTACAACAACATGCCAAATTCGAGTTCCCTAATAATTAAGGAAGGTTATGTCAATATGACAAAGAAGATACAGAAGAAAGGAATGGACCCGTTTATTGGGCTGATCAAAATGCTAAGGTCCGATTGAAAAAGAAAAGATTGAAAGAGGAAACTAGTAGTCTGGCTAAAGCTAGCAAAGTAATAATTTTATGATTCCTACAAATGTTGCCACACTTATAGCAAAAAGTGGTGGAACATCACAAGTCGAAAGAGGTAGTGCACATGATGGAAGTAATTCTCAAAAAGGACAGGGTAATGTGACTGTGACCATTCAAAATCCAACCTCCCCACCTCTTTAAATCAACGTCCCAACATGAAAGGGACAAATGGAGATGACTTATTTGAAATGCAAATGGAAGAGCTTCAATGTTGTGAAAACGATGGATTGGACGGACATAATAATAGCCCATATGAGGGCATGTTCGAACTTGCTCTATAATTTTACAATTAGTTTTATTAATTTTTTTGGGTTACTGTGATTATCTTTTTAGGGTCTGTTTGGTTGGAGGTAGATGGAGGGGAGGGGAGGAGATATTTATAAATACTTGTGTTTAGTTCATTTTTTATAAGGGGAGGGTAGGGGAGCAAAATCCCTCATAGACTTATATTTTGCTCCCCTCGGAGAGATTCATTATTTATAATTTTATTATATTTCCTATTTTAACCTTAATTATTTTTTTAATTTCATGATTGTCCTTATTAACTAATTAAATATTAGAGTTTTTCTTTATGTTGTTTCAGGTTTCATTTACTTGTGCGGTTGTTATTTGTTTTTACTGAATTTCTCTCTCTCTTGTAGTTGAAGCTTGCATTTTTGGTTTCCTTTGTTGCTCTTGCAGGTTTGTTTTCTTCAAATTCATTCTCTACAATTTTTCATTATGTTAATTATTGTTCTAGTGTTTTCGTAATCATTATAATCATTCAATTATTTCATATGAATTATGATAGGGTTGTTTCATTATAGGGTTGTTTCATTGCTTTATGTTAATTTATAATTCATTTTCATGGCTTATTTCATATGAATTATGATAGCTCTTTAACACAATATAATTTCTTCCGTTTACTCTATTGTAACTATTAATCATGTAACAAATGACATCATCATGGATATTCCTCTAATATGATAGTATTTGATATTATGAAATTTAAACAGTTAAATTTGTAGAGTAGTCTCCTTGCATAACGAGAGGTGTAAAATTCTATTTATGGAAGCTAATAATAGTGACACATAAAGAAAAACAGTTTTTTATGCACAATAATTTCTTTTACGATAAAAATGAAAAGATCTAAAATGTATGTTATTTTTAATAAACTCCATAGAATTTTGTTAAAAATTTCTTAAATTCAAAAGATTAGTGATGGATGATTTAAACATCAAATTTACTAAATTATTTTATAAAAAAAAAGTAATATATGCAATTTTATGTCTTTTGAATTTTAGTTCTAACGTTATTTTTATCTATTTTAGTTTTAAAATTAACTCTAACATTATTTTATTTATTTTTAATTATAAAAATTAATTTTTTGGATTAGATGGATTATCAAGATCAAAGAATTGTTATCAACAAATGGTTTGATTTACGTCGAAGAGTTATAGTTCAACTACGGTGTGTTATTGTTTACTATTATGTCTGAATGTCTCGTAAGAGAAAATTGTGTTATAGTATGAGCTCTGAGAGAGAAAGGGTTCGCGAAGAAATAATGTATCGAATTAGTGTTGCACCCCAAAATTTGACCAACAATTATTTATCCATCTAGTGTTTGAAAGTTGATACCTTCATCAGACAGTTCAAGAGATCCTCAGAGGAATTGGTTGAAACCAAGGTTGTGTGCCTCATAGCTTGAGTGTTGTGGGTGCTCCTGAGATGATTCTGAGACTTTGAGAATGAACTTGAAGATTGGAGAAAGCCTATGAGATGTCTTGATAGTCATCATGAAGCCCAGAGAGGTCATTATGCAAGAATTCAGAAGATTCAACCATGAATGGTAGAATTAGGGTTTTGACTGGGTCAACCCTAGGATAACTGAAGATTTTGAGAAGGTTGAGACCTAATCCAGGGGCCATGAGATCATGGAATGATGTATGGATATGTTATAAAGATGATTCCTAGGCCAACTCATCATGATTGAGGAGTTGGAGAGGTTTTGAGTTAGGGTTTCTGAGGATTGGCAGTGAAAAAACCCTAGTTTGATCCCTATCTTCTAGGCAGTTTTAGCTCTAGATGTGATTGATATCCCATCTTCCCCACAACATGAATGTTGTAGAGCTTGTTCTTAGCTTTAATTTGAGTGGTGGAAGTCCTTGATAGGAGTTACAGGGCT
>OZ012738.1:403188658-403242382 GCA_963859935.3 Lathyrus sativus | reverse complement strand
TGTAAGCCGTTATGGCACATTGCTAGAAGTTAAGGTTCTCCCAGGAATAAGCAGCCAATTTCTGCAAAGGATCAAACTTGAGGCACCAAGAACATCCGCATCTGTCTTCTGAACATATCATTATCAGATACCGAGTGTCGAGAAGTCAAATACTTTCACCAAATAAAGTCCAACCCTGCTTGGCACCCCTCCTAAAAGTCCAATTCATATTGACAACTACCAAATAAAGTCCACTTCTGTTGGCATCCCTTAAAACTCAAAAAGTCCATTTTGTATTGGCAACCCTTAAAGTCCAACCCCGCTTGGCATCTCCTAAAGTCCAATTTGTATTGGCAACCATTAAAAGTCCAACCCCGCTTGGCATCTCTTAAAGTCCAATCCTTTATTGGCAACTACCAAAGTCCACCCTTGTTGGCACCTTAATAAAACCAATCTTCTGCTTGCATTCACATATGCATCATATAATTGACATGTATCATATGCATACATAGCACGATCATTTCCCTCTTTCAACCCCTGAGTTGATATGTCTTTATTTTCTCGACCCCCGAGTCGATATTTTCCTTTTCCTCCTTCAACCCCCGCGTTGATATTTTGTGTTTTTCTCGACCCCCGAGTCGATATTTCCTTTACCTTCGACCCCCGAGTCGATATTTACCTTTCTTCAACTCCCAAGTTGATATTGTTCTTTATGTTCTCAACCCCCCGCGTTGATATTTTGTTTTTCTCGACCCCCGAGTCGATATTTCCTTTTACCTTCGACCCCGATTCGATATTTACCTTTCTTCAACCCCTGCGTTGATATTTTATTTTCCTCGACCCCCGAGTCGATATTACTTTTTTTTTTCCGACCCCCGAGTCGATATTTGCTATTCTTCTTCAACCCTCAAGCTGACTTGTTGTTCTGATTTATCCTCGACCCCGAGTCGATGGTATATTTTCTTTTTTCAACCCCCGAGTTGATGTGCCAGTATACCCCGTAAATCTTTTCACCTTGTTGCATCTAGTTTTAAACTAGAAATAAAGCCTTACCAAAGTCCGTTACCCGGTTGCATTCTCATAAGCATTAGCATATCATTTGCATACACATCTTATTTCCATAGCAGTTGCATCATTTACATATTTGCGCATCATACAGAGCATGACATTTCTGTTCCCCAGAGACATAGCATAACAGGATCCAGGATTAGTTCAGTAGGCATATTGGTCAGTCCTCCATCAAAATCGGCAGTATTCTCTGAAAGAGTTGATACCCCGCACGTGCTTGTGGAATTTGTATTTCTCGAGCAAGTCATTCTTTAACCATGCAGTTGATAATGACGGTTCCCAACAGTCGTTGCTCTTATTGCTCCCCAAGGAGGTTATCCTTAAAAGAGTTTCTTGAAGGCTTTTCCCCTGCAGAGTTTTGGACAACGCTTTTCCTCTGACAGGAATTCATACTCAACTATTCCCCCAGCAACTTTATCATCCGAGATACTGTTTTGGTATCGTGAAGAACCTTAACAGATAAGGGACTGCTTCGACCACCCGAAGAAATCTCGTTTGTGTTCCGAGATACTGTTTCGGTATCGCGAAGAACCTTAACGGATAAGGGACTGCTTCGACCACCCAAAGAAATCTTGTTTGTGTTTAGAGATACAACTTTGGTATCGCGAGGAACCTTATTGGATAAGGGACTGCTTCGACCACCCAGAGAATATCAGGTTATCTCGTTCATCTATTTTGCATCTTGTCATCCCGTTCTGGTATACCTAATCTCCTGTACTTTACTTGTCAGACAAATTTCGGGGTCTTTTTTTGTATCTAATTGACTTCCACCCTAAAAATGAACGTCATGCAACCTGTTCATTCTCTTGGGTTCAAGGCAATTAGATAGGGGCATCTGTCATACCCTAAATTTGTCCTACCCATTTTAGAATATTTTTGCATTTTTTGCTCTTATTTCATTTTTGCATTATTTGCTTAATTTATGGTTATTTAGACGCGTGTCCGCTTGCAATTGAGTGCTTTCCAAATATTATTCATTTTTGTCTAATAAAAGTGTGAACGTGGCCTAAAATTATTTTTTGTTGCTATTGTGTTTCATAATATTTTTCCTTTTTAAATTTTAATAATTAATATTTTTTTAGACTAGATTAAGTATATAGTTTTATAATATTAATAATAGTATTTTATTTATTTTATTTTATTTTAATAGGTTTGTAAATAAGAGTTTTATTATTTTGTTAATGATATTATTATTTAGGATTTAAAGAAATTTTTGTTTATTTGTTAATAATAAATAGTAATATTTTTGTTTTTTATTTGTTTTAATTTAGTAATATTTTGTATATATACTAGTTGTTTTAGTTTTAATTAAACTGCTGAAAAAATTAAAAAAAGAAGTTTGGGTATGAATGAGGCCCATGGGTTGAGAGGCCCATTTCAGATAGCATAAAGAGATAGAAGTGAGAACCCTAAAGGAGGGTCAACTACTGTTTACCGAAACCCTAGAGAAGAGGGAGAACCCTAATTAATCTACTGTTCACTATCCCTAAAGAGACCCAAATCGGCGCCCCAATTGAAACGAAAACCTAATTTTTGGGTTACTGTTCACCGAGTCCCAAAACGGCGCCTCCAAAAAAAAACCCTAAATCCGTCGTCGACACACTCACCTCCCTTCCTCTTCTTCCTCCTTCGACCATTATCATCATCCTCACAAACCTTTCCTCATTCTCCTTCACCATCATCACCCTTTTCACCTTCCTCTTCACCGAAATACCTTTCTCCTTCCTCTTTCGCCGACGTCCCTAATTTGAACTATTCCACGACAGCCTACAACAATGGAAATCATCCTTCGCCTTAGTTTTGGATTCACGGTTGACAAAAACATTTGTGAGATGATATAGTTGGTTGGAGCTGGATATTTGTGAGGACAGTCTTTATGCCATTGCAGTAACACAACAACGGTTAAAATTGTATCTCTAACTTAGCCATGTTTCCTTCGTTTTCGACTTTTATGAATTTTATTTTTTCTATGTTCTATTTGGTTTGTTATCCGCTGTTTGTGCAGGTTGTGAGTTGATTCAAGAACCGACCCCGAGTTGGTCTCGACGTGATATCCTCGAATTCCATCTGTCGGAGCACCTTTCATGACACCAAGTTTGTTCATCCGTGTGGTTCTTCGACAACAACAACTCTGTTCTTGAAAGAAGAAGATTCAGTGGAGGATTTGAAGCTGATGTTGCTGCTACAACTTGATGATATTGTGTCGATGATTCGGTACCGCTAGTTCCTGTTTTCACTTATCCATAACATAGTGACACTGGAGGAGCTTTTGGAAAGGGTGCAAAGCCAAGAACGAGATTGGTTATCATACACACATTTTTGCTGCATAACCAAGGATTAGATCATGGCCTTATTATTTGGTTGCAAATTGCATCCCGAGAAGTTTGGGTACGACCTAGTTTCGTTCTGTTTCTGGCAGCGGTAGAAGCAGACCTTGCAACAACAATAGCAACGTCAGCGCTGACACGGTTGCGATGCCGCCAAATTTTGAAGATGTGAATGATAACATGAAATAGAGATTCAGAGGGGTTCCGCTTTGAAGGTTTCGAAGCATTCCAATGCCACGATGATAACAGGAGCTGCAGCTACAATAACATTTCAGAAGCAGGACCTGCATTTTTTTATGTTCTGACAAACAACAACAAAGATCTTAATCACACCATTCACCAATGTCGGCTATTACTCCTAGCTGCTATTAGACATTTGTTGTGTTTTATTCTCTTTTTGACAGGTTTAGATCATTCTGTCAAATTCCAATAGACGGATCAATGACCAGCTGCGAGATTAGAATGTCGTGTTCATGCCGAGCTGAGGAAGGTGATGATAATGCATGCTGAGGAGACTAGACAAAACCGTAGCCGCATCAACAATAACCTTAACTCGATTCATTGGAAAGAAGAGAACCTGGATTACGTATATGCTTAGAGTGCTCTCTTTAAATTAAATTTTTGTTTTGGCTCCCTGTACTGCTTTTTCTGTGTGATTATTTATGTGCAGGTTGAGAGGCGATTAGTGATATTGGTTCGTTTCAATTTCAACAAGCAACTCTTACTACAACAACAACTTTGACACCGCAACCATAATCAGTGTTGTTACATGTACAAACAACAGTTCACCGTGACATTGACACCATCAGATCACTATTTGTGAGCTACAACTAAGTTCAACCACACCAACAACGTACACTCTCGTATCTGCTCCCTAGCTAGGATGCGACATCCTCAGCTCGCGCGGCTTCCGTTAGTGGCATAACAACGACTTTCAGAAGTAGCAGCAATAACACCTCAAGACGCAACAAACAATCCGTGAACTGATGCGAATTGTATCCTGTTTTGGTTGGTTTTCGATTATAATTATGCTTCCACCTGATCGTTAATTTGATGATTATTGTTATAGAGTTTGAAACTATATTATTCAATACTGTTTGCATAACATTGGAAGTATGTTTCTTGTCAAGTTATTTTCTTTAAGAGTTGAGCTGAGTTGCTATAACTTGTTTTGTGTTCCAACTATTCCATTGTCGTATCGCGATTCGGTCTCGAACGAGTTTCTTCTGACGTTTTTATTGTTAGGGTAGTGTGTGTTCACATTGCTACCTGCACTTCGATTGTAATTTAGAGTAATAAATTCTGTGAAGATTTTGATTTTGTGAAAGTCTACCCTGCTGTCTGTATTTGATTTCACGTGCAGGTTTTGAAGTAAATGGAAAGCATGGAGTCGGTGATGTTCAAAAGCTTCGACACGTTGCTATTCACCGGGGCAACAGCGAGCGAGTGGTAACGGAAGAAAACTACAGCTCGATGGCGAGCATACTGTGAATGAAAACATGTTTTCTGGTAAGATTCCATCACAGATTGGAAGGTTGCAACAGCTTTCAAAGGTTGATTTTAGTCATAACAAGTTTTCTGGTTCCTATTGCGCCTGAAGATTAGTCAATGCAAGCTTTTAATTTTTATTGATCTTAGTCGTAACAAGTTATCTGGGGTTATTCCAAATGAGATTACTGGTATGAGGATATTGAATTACTTGAATATATCGAGAAATCATTTAGTTGGTAGCATTCCTGGTTCTATAGTTTCAATGCAAAGCTTAACTTCTGTTGATTTTTCGTATAACAATCTATCTGGTTTGGTTCCTGGTACTGGTCAATTCAGTTACTTTAACTACACGTCCTTCTTGGGAAATCTTGATCTCTGTGGACCTTATTTGGGTGCTTGTAAAGATGGTGTTGTAAATAATGCTAATCATCCTCATCATGATAAAGGTCATATTTCTTCTACTGTGAAGCTACTACTTGTTATTGGGTTGTTTGCATGCTCCATTGTATTTGCTATTGCAGCGATATTTAAGGCCCGGTCTTTGAAGAAAGCTAGCGAGGCTCGTGCGTGGAAATTGACGTCATTTCAACATTTGGAGTTCACTGCTGATGATGTTTTGGTTTCCTTGAAGGAGGATAATATCATAGGAAAAGGAGGTGCTGGCATTGTTTACAAAGGCACGATGCCGAATGGGGAACTTGTTGCTGTTAAAAGGCTTCCGGTTATGAGCAGAGGTTCATCTCATGATCATGGATTCAATGCTGACTTTGGAGAATCTGACATAGGCATGGTAATGTTCAGAACTGAATTGATTTTGGATTGGAGTCGATTTAACAATTGGAGTTACACTTTTCTTCTGCATATTTAAGCTGTAGCTTTATATATTTATTGTTGTTCATTATGTGCCGTTAATTTCCATTCTAATTGGATACTGTTGAATTTTGTCGATGCCAAACTACTGCTTTTGTGTTTGATTTCAATTTGAAGCTTGGTATTGGTTCAAAGCGTATTTTGGAGTGATAGGTAGCTACTATTGCCAATAATCAGTATGTTTGTTTCGGATTAACAAATTTTATTCGAATGTCGTCGCTCCTAAGATATTCTGTATGGATGATTGGTTTTTAAATTACCATCGCCGTTTCTTACGAAGGTGTCGTTGTTTTGAGCATTATGTCGCGGTTTGAGCATTAATAATTAGAAATCATTCTCCATGTTTTAACATGTTTACATCTTGCTAGTACACTGTATTTTCAACTCACTTTAGCAGCAGATTTGGGGAAGGATTCAATGTGGTTCGCATTTAAACGCCTCGCAAGAAAGAATGCCGTAACAACCCATATTGTCGTAACAGCCCCAACGCATCAACTCGGATTTCAAGTGATAAATGAAGAAGCCAACCTTGCTACAAAATCAAGTTCAAGTTTTTAATTATGAGGATTGACGGACTAACATGGATTCTTATTAATTAATTTTGCTAATTATTTTTAATTAACTTTATTATTCGGTTTAGTTGAATAATTTTGATAATTAATTTTAACTAGCCTAATTAATTGATTAATCGAATTCATAATTATTTAATCTTATTAATCAATTTTAATTAACTTAATTATTTGATTAAATCAAATAATTTTGATAATTAATTCGGATTAGTTTAATTAAGTGATTTAATAAATTTTTCCATTTTGACTTTGTCAAATAAAGTGGGCCAAGACCAAGATTCCTAAAACTCAAGTCTATGTCGATTATGCCACTAAAATTTCTTACACATTAATTGAATTTTTCGCCGCGCTACGAAAGTGGTGGGTTCTTGGGGTCTATCACCCCTTGGGTCCCTTGAACAACCGCTCTCGAGGCGCACGCCCTTAAGTTGTGCTTGTTCCGTCTTTCGGTTTTCAAAACGTTTTTTCACTCAATTCAATTGAGATTTCTAAAAAATATTTTTAATTCAATTTTATTTAATTAGATATTTTTCTAAGAAATTCTAATTATTCTTTAAAAAAAAATATATTCAAAATTATTTTTTATATTAAACTTTAAAAAACTATACTTTATTAATTAAGTTAAAATATTTTTTCTAAGATATTAATTTTTTTTTCTCAAAGCAATTAATTATAATTAGCTTTTCTTAAAATCTTTTTTTTATAAGCAATCGATTAATTTATTTTATATGAAAATTAAAACTATTTTCTTGATTAAATTAAACTATTTTTCTTAATCAAATTTCAAATAATTAAATTCTTGGATCTCGCCTTCCTTGAATTTTTAAGCGCTCTCGAGGTGCACACCTTGAGTTGTGATCCTTCCGATCTTATTTTCTAGAATACCTAGCGCGCCTAGTCCGAGTACGCTAATATTTCAAATTGTTTTCATAATTAAATCACGAAATAATCGAGTTCTTGGAGTCGCGCATTCCTCGAATTCGAGAGTGACTACTATTGAGGCGTACGCCTTGAATGGTGTGTCGTTCGAATTTTTGTTTCTAAAATACCTCCTTTAGTTATTTGGACAAGTATTTACTTTCCAACAAACGTATTTCATAATTAATGGAATGAAAAAGATGTCGTTGGGATCTAGCATTCCAATAATATCCCGACTAATTGGTTACGAGGCCGGCGTCTCGCTTATCGAATAGTCGTTCTTCCTCCTAAATTTTCAACCCGTCTAACTTCGTTCCTCACCTTCGTGTGATCAAGTTTAAACCCTAGTGTCGCTACTGCGAAAATCGGCGCCGGCTGAACAGAAGAGTCGCCACCGTGCGTTATTTATCCTAAAGAAGGGAAAGGAAACGCTCAGAGTAAACCTACCGCAAAGACGGGAAAGGAATAGTCGTCGCAACCAAATCCTGTATTCGGGAGTCGGTTACGCAAGGGGAAGGTATTAGCACCCCTCACGTCCGTCGTACTTGGCGGGATCCACGCTTGTTTTCTAGTACGGATTGTTATTCTATCTATTCTACAGGTCTGAGGTTAAAAGAAAATAAAATGACTCGGCAAAGTATCGCACTTTATGCCTACGTATTCCCGTCTGGAACGAGAAATCATAGTCAACGTAGTTCGCCTACCTACGGGAAAGGAGGGGAAGGTTGCTCGCTAGGATATCGCATCCTATGCCTACGTACTTTCATACAACATGAAAGATCAGAAGCAAACGTAGTTCGGCCACGTAAGACATAAGTTTGTCTTGATTGTTTTTCTTTTATCCTTCTGAAAAAGGTTTTCTCCTGATTATGAGTCCAAGCGGACAAAAATGATTCTTTTGATTATTTTACATCTTTTATGCGAGAACTGTCTTTTATTGATGTTTGACCTTTTATTGTGTTTTTGATCGTTTGAGATAGAAGAGAAAGAACTCTAAAAACCTATGGTTAACATGGGAATCAAAATCTACCCTAATGTTGTCATGCATGGATGAGAGCCTAATGTCTGTCATATTTCTCTCTTGCACAAAGAGAAACATAGATCCTAAGGGGATAAACGGGAGAGCAACAACATATATACAGTAAAGCGGTAAAATGCATGAATGCAGCAGTACAAGCGAGGCAAGGAGTCCCACTCAACCTCGAACCTGGAAAACAATGAGCAATGTGAAACAGCTTCACCTCAACCTCAAGGGGAAAATTAACAAACAATTACAGCAAAGAAAATAAAACCCCAAAACCAGCCCTGACAGCACCCCAGCTCCAGTTGAACTTCCAAAATCAAACTCCAATGGTACCCAAGGCTACTACAAGCTTCTATCTCCAAGAAATCACCCAGCTCAAGCAAGCACAAAATCTTAACCAATTGACAGCATCAGACAGCAGCTAGCTCCAAACAGCAGTAAACCCTAGTTTTAACAGTTGCACAACTTTGACATGAACAATCTTCATCTTTGTCAATCTTTGATCTTCTTCTCTATCTTCAATGGCTTCTTTCTTCAAGACAAGCTCTCCTAGATGAGAATTGATTTATCATAATAAATTGAATGTCAAACAGTTCATTGACAACCAAAGGAAATCTATGAATAGTTGACATTGTAACAGACTGTTTCCCTCAAAGTTCTACCTCTAAGATACAACCACTTATCCCTCCAAAGGAGAGAGGTGAATATCAGGGAGGGACTTTATGTCATAGAGAGGAATGGAAGCACATGAAGCTGTCCATGTTTGCACAAAACAATTCAGTCTATTCTAAGGCTCTGCTTATTCCTATTATTTCCTATGTCTTCAATCAGCATCTTCAATCCAAGCAATCTTCAAGCTTCATATTTGATTATCATCTTCAATCTTCTCCTTGATTCTTCATGCTTCCACAAGCTCAAACCAAGCCCCATACCCCAAATAAAAGCCCAAAAGCCCAAGACAAACAAATATAAACCCCAAGTGGGCACACCAAACAACCACACAATTTGCAAAATATACTAAAAATAGTAAACTAGTATTTAAAATTCTAAGATTTATTCTAAGGGGATTTTCTATATCTACCCTACATACCCTATATGTCCCATAACCTAATTCATGCTAAAAACCCCAAAATAAAATGTTATAGTGCATCTATGTTGAGTTTGACCCCTAATTATACTATCCTAATATTCTCTAATCAAAACTAATCAAGATTTACTCACAAAAATATGAAATAAATCTCTAAGGGAACTTAATGCTCTAATCTAGCTAGTACAAAAATAATGGAATCAAAATACGAATTTAAATGCCTAAACAAAATTCACCAATATGTATGTACAACCAAACAACCAAAATGAAAATAAAAACAATTAAATGTGGAAAATTCACCATAAATGGAAAAATGCCTAAAATACTATTTTATTTTCTTATAATTTTCTTGACATCATTATTGAAATGGAGGAAAAAATCCCATGTTAAAATGATGATTTTTGATTCTTTATGCATTATTTGGTAAACTATATGCAAATGATAGAAAATGAAAATTCAACTAAAATGCAAAATAGGGGGGGCAATAGCAGTTTATTCATACTGTAAGAAGACATTGGGCCCAGGAGGGGGGCGCATACAGCAATGCGCTGGGCCCATGGTCAATTCAGAAAAAACAATACACAAGAAAAAAACAAAACAAACGGGGGTGCAGTTAGCGAAACATTCACTTGTATTCTATGTTTGGGCCCCAACGGGGGTGCTAGTAGCAACGAGGCCTAAGGCCTAAAACCAAACGCAAAGGGAGAGGGGTAACGTTGTGAGAAACAAGGGAGTATGGTTCAGTAAAATTTGTTTGGGCTTAAGGCCCGAGATTAATTCAGTCCAATATCACCAAAACCCTAAACAACCTTCTCCCACCCTTCATCCAATTGTCACAATTCATCTTCTCACCCTAACCCTAGCGTCGTTCTCTCTGAATCTCCCTCTCCAAAACTCTCTCCATCTCTCAATCTCTCAACCCTAAACCTAACTTGCCTCACAAAATCATTCAAACTCTCACTAAATGCTGTGACCTAACTCCATTCATCACCTAACAATCACAAAATCTAACTCCAACTATCTAAACAACCATGGATACGTGATGAGTTAAGGATGAAGAAAGCAGAACCTAGAGAATCTGATGATGAACTGATGAACATGGATGTGTTTTGACCGAAGGTGATTACGAACTTGGCGTGAATGTTCGTGGATCTTGATCCTTTCTGATGAACTTCTTGAACGCGATGAAGGCTTGATGGAATCTGGAAAAAGCTCGACGAAGCTCAGGAATACCTTGAACGCGATGAGATGATGATCGGAGACTTTGAACCCTATGATGAACATCATTCGAGCGTGGATGGATATCTGGAAATCTGGCAGGGGATGATGATCCTGGTGAAGTTATTTGATGAACCTTGGAGTTGTTGAAGGTTTTTGTTTGCGATTCGTTGAAGGTTGAGATGAACGTCTTCATCTTCTCTGAAGAACACCTGATGAACATTGATGTTGCCTTTCTGGAGATCTATGATGATCTTGCTGAAGAATTCGTTGAAGATCTTGACATGATTTGAAGATTTCTGGAGAAAGTTTCTGATGAAGATGATTGATATGATGAAACGATGAAGATTCAAGCAATTCTGGGAAAATTGGGATGAATGTGGTGTTTGGATGAAGATTGGAGGAGCTGGATGAATTCTGGGCAAAAATGTATTTCCGGCGAGTTTGTTGCGGTGGTCGGCGGAGGTTAGGGTGGCCGGAGGTGAGCGGTTGGGGTGGTTGCATGGCCGGCGGCCATGCATTCGGTGAGGGTTGAGGAGTGGACAGGTGGCTTGTGCTGAGATGAAACGTGGCCTCCTCTGGGTGAAGGGATGAATGAGGTGGCGGAGCTGAGGCTGCACGCGTGGCGTTGCTTTTATATGACACGTGGCCCTCTGGACCTGGACCCTCTGACTGGGCTTTAATGACTTGGATAATGGCCCATTAAGACCTAAACTTAGATTAATGGATTCAAAATGTGATTAACTCTAAAACAAAAATTAAAATTGAAACAAAAAACCCAATTAAACCTAAAAACGAAAATTAAACATTAAAATCTAATAAACCTAATATTAATCCTAATTAACCTATAAAACGAAAATTAAAAAATAAACCCCTAATTAATCAGAAAAATATCTAAAACTATTATTTAATTTCTAAAAAATTATTTTTAAAATCCTAATTAATTCTGAAAAAACTCAAATAAAATCTAAAAAAAAAATCTAACATTTTAATCCTTTTTCTTTTTAAAATCTAATCTATTAACATTTTAAAAAACAAATAACATCTAATAAAATCTAAAAAACAATTAATCTCTATTTTTTTAAAATCTATTCTATTAATTTTTTAAAAAAACAATAGAACTCTAATAAAATCTAAAAAAACAATACTATCTATTTTTTTAAAAATCTATTCTATTAATTTTTTAAAAAACAATAGAACTCTAATAAAATCTAAAAAAACAATACTATCTATTTTTTTTAAAATCTATTCTATTAAAGAAAAGGATAATATCTATTTATATCTAGAAATCAATATCTAAAAATATCTATTAAAACTCTAAATAAAATAATTTATTTAAAACTCTAAAAAAATTATAAAAAAAAATCTATTAAATCTAGAAAAAAATCATTTAAATGCATTAAAAAATCTAGAAAACACAAGAAAAATCCTAAAAATTGCCAGGAGGCCGATTAAATCGATTGGAGACAATTGCGCAACCGTAGCGAAACCCGGGCACCGAGATGGCCTGAAAACACAGGGAACGAGCACCAATTCTCAACAGACTTTTATTCCAACGGGCCCGAACTGCCTGAAACGCCAGGGGCTATAATCCCGATAAAATCAATCTGACTGATGAAAATGCCATGTATGCAGTATGCGAATGCGAATGCAAAATGTATTGAAGCATAAACCAGGGATAGGAACCGGTTGGTCAAATTTTAGGGTGCAACAACTGCCCCTATTCAAGCGGTTTGGACCCGACTGGGTGAAGAGCGAACGACCTTCAAACAATCGAGGTACGAGACGGTTGAATACAAAATAAACCCGGAAATTTGCCAACTGCAAAAAATAAACCGCAAAATAACTGCACCACTACTTGGGGAACAATATCCACAGATCTGATTTCACCACTATTTTGTCAATATTGGAATAAGCTTAATGACTTCACTGGGAGAATACTTTTGTCGAATATAAGAACGCGATTCTGTCTTGTCATGAGACACATACTATGTTCCTTACGGGGAAATCATCCGTCTAGATACAGGAAAGTTCATCTGCCTATCTCTCACGGGACACATGCGTCGGTCTAGTAACACTTCGTCCGCCTATCCAATACGGGAATATCCTTTTGTCTATATCACACAAACTCTTCATCCGCCCATCCAATACGGGAATGTACTTCTGTCTACATCATAGGAAAATCTGCATCCGCCTATCCAATACGGGAATACACTTCTGCCTACATCACAGGAAATCTTCTTCCGCCTATCCAATACGGGAATATACTTCTGCCAAATCCTCGAGAATACATTTCTGTCTATCTAATATGGGAAAATACATCTGTCTAAATTTCATGAAACCTTCATCCGCCTATCCAATACGGGAACATACTTCTGTCTACATCACAGGAAAATCTTCATCCGCCTATCCAATACGGGAATACACTTCTGCCTACATCACAGGAAAACTTCTTCCGCCTATCCAATACGGGAATATACTTCTGCCTACAACACATGAAAATCTTCATCCGCCTATCAATACGGGAATACACTTCTGCCTACAACACAGGAAAATCTTCTCGGACATAGCTTCTTTGCCTATTCGCTGCAGTAACTAACTCCTTTGGGGATATTTCGAAAACAACTGTCAAACACTCGTCTTGATAACAAGTGGCTACTTCTGAACTTTGATTTTATGAAAACCTGAAACGTTGCCGCAACAACAAATCTTGAAGAAAACATTCCGTTGGCCGGATACAATACCGCCTCAATTGGCAACTATGTGGGGAAAATAACAAACTGAACTATGTCATCACACGTCTCCCGGCGAGACCTCGATTGTCTGATAATATCTGAGCTTTTAGAGCTCCATACTCCTATTGAGAACCACACCTGAAAGCAAAAAGTCAACCAACCTGGTCTATGTTTCAAAATGCGTATGTTTGATAATGGCGTAATGCTCCATACAATATAGAAATGCTACGCGTTTTTTGTTTGGTGGATGCAAATATGACACTATATGCCGATGCAAATGCAGGCTCGAACTGCTGGGATAGCTCTAACAAGCTTGCTTCATCAATCTTGGCCGTCGAGGATAAATATCACCCTGCTGGGGAGTGAACGGGTATCACAAAGTATTCCGGCAAAATAAATGCCAGGACACACAACCAACTCTGTCGGGGAGAGTTTTAACCTTCGATTTCCACTGGGAGGAAAGAAAACACTTGCTGAAAAGAGAGAACTCCGTTGGGGACGAAACGACTCTCTTGGGGAAAATCAACTGACTCCGCTGGGGAGAATAAATGACCCTACTGGGAAGGGAATCTCTACTGGGGAGAGTAGACTGTCTGGGTACAGCTCACAAGTTTGGAAATATTAGTCTTCTGAGGCTAAACAACTCTGCTCGGGATAAGGAATCCTTTTGGGGGACACCACACTGTCTGAATACAGCCTACAATCTTGGAATCACCAAACTCTGCTGAGGGTAAACGACCCTTCTGGAGAATGTCCTTCGGATAAGTTGCGACTAGCTGGGGAATTTGATCCTTCTTCAGTAAGGAACATTTTCACCTCAGCTTTAGGGAATGAAGCGCGACCTGCGTGGGGATTCGCTTCACATAATGATCAAGTCTTTTCGTCACGAGCCTCTGGTTAGGGCAACATGAACTCTATTCCTTCTCGTAAATTTGCCCCAAAAATACCAACATGCCCCAGTCTGAGCGTTTCGTTTGGAAAGGAAAGGCTAACCATAGTGATACTCACAATACCTTGCCCCTGAATCGGCACCAACCTTCTGATAATGACTCTTCGATCTCTGTACCCTGACGGTTAGATCTGAACTGTTTCTGCACGTTAAACCCAAAAGAATGTCCCAACAACATCTTTTGTTTTTAGGGTGATCTGCCCCGGTCTTGCAACAATCTTTTGCCCCTGATCGATTGACTCGTGGAGCAGTTCCCATAGCTGCAAGAGATTTGCCAAATCTCGACCTAATTGCCCCAGATTAACTGATTCTTGAATGTACGACTTTACTGGGGATAACCGAACGTGCCCAGTAGGATAGGGCTTCTGTACATCTGTGATAAGTCATACACTCCTGATGCTGGACAATACCTTGTATGAATTCACGGCTTCTAGTAGAAGGGTCAATGGATGGCAGCACGATTTCCCGATATTTGTCTCAAACTTGAAGATTGGCTAAATCTGCTCAAGTAGCTCTGAGTAACTCTGATGACACTGAGAAGAACAATTCTTTCGCCTCTGTTATGCCCCGGCCTGCAGGAACCTCTGTGGGATAGTCTGAAAATCTGGACCCTGACGGTTTGATAGGAACTGCCCCAGTATTCTGAACTTCAGCGAGATACTTCGAATCGAATGCCTCTCGAATAAAGAATAACCCCTGCGCTCTTAGGATGGCATGCCCCTGTCTGCAATGACTTTGCCTTAATCTGGTTCTTGGAAAAAACCACTCTGAACCGAAAGCACCTTGCTACAATACGACCTTGCGATGGCTTGCCCCGGTGTTTGTACGACAAACAGATTCACTCAATTCAACAACTATCAACCTAGTGACTTGCCCTTGAACGAGCGTTGAGTGACTTAACCTGCCCTGATCAAACATAGCATTCTGGATAACTGCCCCTGATTGGATCTCGAGAAGATTCGCTTCTGATCAACTGCTTCTCAAGTAAATTGCCCCGTAATCAATCGATGCTTCGGGACTGGTCCTCAGACCGACTGATTCTGAACTCACTGAAAGTCAATGCGCGGGATTTCACAACATACACCATTCTGGTCCAGACTGCTGAATTATTCAGTCCTGTTTGATTATTCCCTGGTGGAATTTCCTTCCTGTCAACTACTGACCTGCAAGTAAAATTGTTCAGTCCCGAATGGTAATTTTAATTCAGTGTTCATGCAAATTTTGAAAAAAAATGTGTTGTCACTCATTTACGTGTCATGATTGTGAGTGACGAATGAACCCAAGTTCAAACGCAGTGCTTACGTGATCAGTGAAAAATACAACAAGGATATGACTAGCAAATCAAGAGGGAGTCAGGTTACTCAACCTTACCGTAATGCGCTTTTGGAATAAACCCTACCTCAGTTAGGTCTTTTAAGGGTTGTATAGTGGTCGGGTTCACGGTTCGTGAAACAAAAGATATTTGGCTCAAATTATGATTTGTACCCACCCCTTCTACGTGATGATCTCCGACCCTAAAGTTCAGTTAACTTGGCTCGAGCGCTCGCCTCTTCGAGAGGTATGTTGACTGGTAAGAACCATAGTTAAGGAATTCACAAGGCTCTTTCGGAATGACAGTTACTTCTTTCCCGTTTTCGGTGTCTATATCCACACGACTTTGTCCTTGTTCGAGGATTTTTCTTTTTATATCCTTTCTTTTCGTTCTTTTGATTCCCTCACTTTTTCCTGGACTGACTCCTTTTGAGTTCTTTTCGATTTTTCTTTTGAAGTCCAGCGGGATGCCCTAATTTTTGCCTAAGTATTAGCTTTCCAGCTTTTCTTTTTCTTTTTACTTAGCGGGCTCTCTTATTCTTTCTTTTTTCTCTTGGAACAAACTCGTGTGACACTGGTTGTCTTGGTTGCTCCGAAAGGATTGCAACTGTCTTACTCCTGATTGGTGAGTTTTAACCATTGTGGTTGACGAGGTACGACCTCTGGGGAAAAATAAGATGTGACTGGTCCTCGAAAGGCAACACTCCTCTGTAAGACTTGAATGCTCGGTCAAGCTAACTGACAACTACCCTGTCCCGGGTTAAGATGTGAGGGTTTAAAAGTCCGAAAAAACTTCTACTTCCTGGCTCGAAGTGATTAACAAGGGACTAACTCCTTATATCTCTAGTGTTTAGGGGATTTGAAACAATGCCTTGTACATCATCGACAAGGTTTTATCTGAAAGCATACGATCATCGGTTATGAGTATTCAGTTTCGTCATCCTCCCTCCAGTCTTTGCTAATCATAGTGATAAAGTGGAGTAAATAAAATGCAAGTGTCAGTGTAATGCAATAAATGAGCGACAGCGACATGATTAATTCAGAAAAATGCATAGTCACTTTATCAATATTACCATTCGAAACAAACAATATTTAACAGCAAGTATAACTAACAGAAAAGAAACTACAAATGCAAATGATAACAGCCTGAGGACTGCCAATGCTGAGGGTGTCGTCCTGTCTGGACCACTGGCTTCTCGAAAATAAACCCTCTGAATCTGCGAGCTCAGATAGCTGAAAGGTAGGCGTGAACAGACAGAACTTCTTCTGGAAAGGAAATGCACTCTTGGTCGATTGACTGCTGTACTGTCGCCTAAAGAGCTTTGCAATCTTCAGTTGAACGCCCCAGGGATCCGCCATGGTAACCACACTGAGCGTGGGGATTGTACCCAGGAGGGTAAGGTTCTGGCACAGGCTTAAGAGCTATCGATTCCATTAAAGAACTCTGTATCAAAGATGGCAGTATCAGGCTATACGGTATAGGCACTGGGTGGGAAGGAGCATTCCTGCGTTCCAAGTTGTTACGAGGCCTGTTCTGATTCTGGCGCTGATTCTGATAACCTCGACCACGAGTCCGCTGATTTGCAAGAGGAGCGACATAAAGTTCTGAATAGGGTGCCCCGGGCACAGTTGTCTATCCAGCATAACAAGACACAGAATGAAGAACCCACAAATTTCACCGATTCACCTCGAGGATACTCAACATCTGGCATGATTGCATTGATCACAACTCCTTCTTCATTCTAATAATCATAAAGAGATTCAGCTTCACTAGCCTGACCGTTTGAAATAATCTGAATTTTCCCGATTTTGTGGCATGCTCAATGCGTTCCCCAAATCAAGTCAGAAAAATTTGACGTAACTCCAAGCATTCTTTCGAGGTACGGGCTCTCCAGGGAGTTTACGAAGATGCTCATTAACTCTCGGTCTAGGAGCGGCGACTTCACTCTGGCAGCAAATTCTCTCCATCTCTGAACATACTTCCTGAAAGTCCATTGTTCCTTTGAGACAATTCTTGCAACTGCATGCGACTAGGAGCCATGTCTAGATTATAATCGTACTGCTTCAGCAAAGCTCTGGCTAAACCCCCCCCATGATCGGATCTAATCGCTCTCTAACTGCGTATACCAACTCAGAGATGCCCCAGTCAGACTATCCTGAAAGCAGTGAATCATCAACTTGTCGTCTTGCACAAACGAAGTCATTCTTCGGCAGAACCTCACCCAATGTTGCTTCGGACAGCAATCCCCTATGTACTTCTCAAATCTCGGCGCTTTGAACTTTGGAGGTAACACCAGGCCAGGAACCAAACACATGTTTGCAGCATTCATGTTAACAGCATCTTTGACTTTCAAGGCTTTCACCCCTTCTTCCAACACTCGGAGTCATCTATCATACTCAAGAGCTCTTGGGTCTTCAGTCCTTGCTACTGGGATCTCTCTTCGAATATTCGCCATAGGGGGCACAACCTTGATTGTCGATAAGAGGAGGTTGTTCATTGCTGACAACAAACTGCTCACGTCGATCTCGGTCCCTAACAGGAGGTTGCGCAAACTGGTCTGCAGCAAAGTGGTTCACTTGCGGAAATTCTGCATCGGAAGTAGAACCATACAAAGGATTGGACGTCACAGTGAACCCTATCAATAAACCGGAAGTTTCTCTCTGACATAGCTACCAACAACCTTCAACTGACTTCACTGCTCAATTCTGCCCCCAATTTATTTCAACCCCTTGGTCGTCTTCTACCAATCAACACTCGCTCAGACCAATCATCGGAGAATTACCCTCAAAATCAAAGCAACGGCTGGATAAGAGCTTTGGCTAGCTGGAGAATGATATGCAATATGATGCAAACATGTTTATGCAAATGCAATGCAATATGCAACAAATACGGGATCACAGCCCCTGGCTGAGAAGCTCAATCCACAATATTGGCCTCAAATAGACCCACAAACTGCTCAAAAGCATCCACGATGCTCGAACCTGGTCTCTGACAGACCCAATAACACTGTCCTCAAATATCACACCACTGAATCTCAATCAAGAAAACCGGTAATCTGGAGGTCAAGTTACCTGCATGTCCCAACCCCTCTCACAGGTAGGTGTCCTAATAACTGACACAAGGTATGGCACCCTATGCGGTCGTTGGCGTCACAGACTTTCAAGACGAATGATACGATACCCAGAAGGTGTGGCATCATCATGTCCTAAAGAGGCCTCACTTAGCCAACTTCCAAATGATCGGTCCCCAGAGTCGACAATCCAACTAACCAACAACCCCTTCAACCCAAAGGATTGAAAAAGAAGCCAACCAGAAGAACCTCTTCTGAGCGTGGATTTCATGAGACACTAGTACATGCAAAGCATGCACGCGCCCACTAATTTCCACTCTAATTTTAGGTGCACTCAAGCCCAGGTCCGGCTTATCTCTCAATCATAGAACCCCCTCATACCCACAGCAATAATAACAATAATATAATGCTGAATGTAAAATACAGAAAACGTAAATCCATTAAAAACCCACGACGGGAAAACAAGCGCTAGGATTGACTCGCGTAGGGAACCGTTGGAGTCCCCAGCAGAGTCGCCAATTGTCGCTACTGCGAAAATCGGCGCCGACTGAATAGAAGAGTCGCCACCGTGCGTTATTTAACCCACAGAAGGGAAAGGAAATGCTCAGAGTAAACCTACCGCAAAGACGGGAAAGGAATGGTCGTCGCAACCAAATCCTGGATTCGGGAGTCGGTTACGCAAGGGGAAGGTATTAGCACCCCTCACGTCCGTCGTACTCGACGGGATCCACGCTTGTTTTCTAGTACGGATTGTTATTCTATCTATTCTACAGGTCTGGGGTTAAAAGAAAATAAAATGACTCGACAAAGTATCGCACTTTATGCCTACGTATTCCCGTCTGGAACGAGAAATCAGAGTCAACGTAGTTCACCTACCTACGGGAAAGGAGGGGAAGGTTGCTAGCTAGGATATCGCATCCTATGCCTACGTACTTTCATACAGCATGAAAGATCAGAGCAAACGTAGTTCGGGCCACGTAAGACACAAGTTTGTTTTGATTGGTTTTCTTTTATCCTTCTGAAAAAGGTTTTCTCCTGATTATGAGTCCAAGCGGACAAAAATGATTCTTTTGATTGGTTTACAGTCTTTTACGCGAGAACTGTCTTTTATTGATGTTTGACCTTTTATTGTGTTTTTGATCGTTTTGAGATAGAAGAGAAAGAACTCTAAAAACCTATGGTTAACATGGGAATCAAAATCTACCCTAATGTTGTCATGCATGGATGAGAGCCTAATGTCTGTCATATTTCTCTCTTGCACAGAGAGGAACAGAGATCCTAAGGGGATAAACGGGAGAGCAACAACATATATACAGTAAAGCGGTAAAATGCATGAATGCAGCAGTACAAGCGAGGCAAGGGAGTCCCACTCAACCTCGAACCTGGAAAATAATTAGCAATGTGAAACAGCTTCACCTCAACCTCAAGGGGAAAATTAACAAACAATACAACAAAGAAAATAAAACCTCAAAACCAGCCCTGACAGCACCCCAGCTCTAGTTGAACTTCCAAAATCAAACTCCAATGGTACCCAAGCTACAACAAGCTTCTATCTCCAAGAAATCACCCAGCTCAAGCAAGCACAGAATCTTAACCAGTTGACAGCATCAGACAGTAGCTAGCTCCAAACAGCAGTAAACCCTAGTTTTAACAGTTGCACAGCTATGACATGAACAATCTTCATCTTTGTCAATCTTTGATCTTCTTCTCTATCTTCAATGGCTTCTTTCTTCAAGACAATCTCTCCTAGATGAGAATTGATTTATCAGAATAAATTGATGTCAAACAGTTCATTGACAACCAAAGGAAATCTATGAATAGTTGACATTGTAACAGACTGTTTCCCTCAAAGTTCTACCTCTAAGATACAACCACTTATCCCTCAAAAGGAGAGAGGTGAATATCAGGGAGGGACTTTATGTCATAGAGAGGAATGGAAGCACATGAAGCTGTCCATGTTTGTACAAAACAATTCAGTCTATTCTAAGGCTCTGCTTTTTCCTATTATTTCCTATGTCTTCAATCAGCATCTTCAATCCAAGCAATCTTCAAGCTTCAATATTTGATTATCATCTTCAATCTTCTCCCTTGATTCTTCATGCTTCCACAAGCTCAAACCAAGCCCCATACCCCAAATAAAAGCCCAAAAGCCCAAGCAAACAAATATAAACCCCAAGTGGGCACACCAAACAACCACACAATTTGCAAAATATACTAAAAATAATAAACTAGTATTTAAAATTCTAAGATTTATTCTATGGGGATTTCTATATCTACCCTACATACCCTATATGTCCCATAACCTAATTCATGCTAAAAACCCCAAAATAAAATGTTATAGTGCATCTATGTTGAGTTTGAACCCTAATTATACTATCCTAATGTTCTCTAATCAAAACTAATCAAGATTTACTCACAAAAATATGAAATAAATCTCTAAGGGAACTTAATGCTCTAATCTAGCTAGTACAAAAATAATGGAATCAAAATACGAATTTAAATGCCTAAACAAAATTCACCAATATGTATGTACAACCAAAATAAAAATAAAAATAATTAAATGTGAAAATTCACCATAAATGGAAAAATGCCTAAAATACTATTTTTATTTTCTTATAAATTTCTTGACATCATTATTGAAATGTGTTGCACCCCAAAATTTGACCAACTACTCATCGCAATTTGGCTCATGTTTCGACTCATTTCATTTCGCATTTGCATATCGCGTACATTGCTTTTTTTTTCCAGTCAAATTGGTTTATCGGGATCACAGCCCTCTGATAGCATTTCAGGCCAATACGAGGACGTATTTTGGTGAATCGGTGCTCGTCCCGGTGTTTTCAGCTATCGCTGTTGTTTTTGAGGACCTCTCGGTGTCCGAATTTTTACCGTTTATTTCGATATAGTTCGCTAATCGATTTAATCGGCTTCCTCGGTAGTTTTTAGATTTTTTCCTTATTTTCTAGAATTTTTTATAGATTTAATTCATTTTTCTAGGTATTAGATAGTTTTTTAAATAGCTTTTAGATATTAATTGATTTTTTAATAGTTTAGGGATTTCTTTAATAGATTTTAGAATAAATCATTTTTTAGATATTAAGTAGAGTTTTTAAATGATTTTCTTTTAATAGGTAATTTTTAAGTAGAAATTAATATAGTCTTTTTTCTATAGAAATTTAATAGAATTTTTAATAGAAATTATTAGAGTTTTTCTATTTTCATTAGTATAGAAATTAATAGTAAATAGGGTTATTAGAATTTAATAGTTAATTCTTTTTTAGATTTAATATATATGTAGTATTTTTTTAGATATTAATTCTTGTGTTAAATAATGTAGATATAGTGTTATTAGATTTAAATAGAAATTATTAGATGTTAATTCTCTTTTTTAGGTTTAATTAGATTTTAATCATTTAGTTAGATTTTAATTGGATTTATCAGAATTAATTAGGATTATGATTTGTTTTAATTTTCATTTAGCTTAATTGTAATTTTTAGTTTTAATTCAGTATTAATTAGGTTTAATCATTAGAGTTAATTAGGGTCATTAGTCTTCAATTCAATCCATTTTCGTGGGCCCATTTGTTGTGGAGGCCCAGTCTGTCCAAATTATCATGCCATGTGTCAATATATAAAGGAGGCCACGCGTGTGCCTCAGGATCCTCTCTCAGACGCCACGTTTTCACACCACGTCCATCCACGTTTCAATCCAGTTTTCTTCCACGTTTCGCTCAGAACCTCTCTCCACCTTCCACCTCGCCTGCCACGCGTCTCCCTCTGCATACACCATCACGCCACCTGTCTTCACCCTAGCCTCGCCGGATGCATGGCCGTCGGCCATGCAACCACCGCCCCACCAAACTCCAGCCACCTCTAACCAACTTCCGGCAACCGCAACTAAATCCCTCCGCCGTAACCAACCTCGCCGGAAACCTAATTTTCTGCCCAGAATTCTTCTAACACCTCCAATCATCCTTTTTCCAGTTTCCGATCAACATTCATCATCGATCATCAATTACCAGACCCTCATCCTTTATCCAGTTTCCGATCAACATTCATCATTATCAAGAACAATCAAGACTTCCTCCGATCAACCTTCAACAACAACATCATATGCATCATCTCCAGATTCGTACCAGAATCATCATAATTCAAATCGTCCACGAAGAACATTCATCCATCTTCAACGATTTCCAGAGTATCTTTCCCAGATCGTCATCGGATTCATCAACATTCAACTCAGTCAGCTCCAATCTCTTTTCAACAACGAACAGCAAGATTGCCAGACACACAGATCTTCAACAAAGCATGCATCCGTGTTCAAATCTCCATCAAGTTCATCAGCGAATCCCCAGAAATGCAAGAATCTTCAACATCAAGAAACACTTCAAGAACTTCAACGTTTTTCAGAGATCTTCCTCGCCTTCATCATCCGTTCGTCATTCATCCTCCAGAAATTCAAGAACATGCATCATGATTTCGCCAACAACCTTCAACTTCAAGATCCATCGGATCTCCCTTCAGTTCTTCTTCAAGAAGGTTCGTCAGTTGTCCATCATTCTCCAGATTCTCCAGATCATCATCATGAATCTTGCAACATGCAAGTTCATCGCCTCCTTCAAGATCTTCAGATGAACCTTCAACCTTGTTCACCAAATCGTCTCCAGACGCTTCACATTCGTCAAGAACAGCTTCAAATCATAAAGATGGGATGAGCATATTCGTGAGTGTTTGAAGAAAAAACTTGTTTGAGGAATTGAATCCGAGAGGAAAGGCGAGTAGGTCGAATCGAAGGTGGGAGACGAGAGAACGGCGCAAGATTTTCTTCCGTGAACAGTGAACGAGAGAGAAAGATTCACTTAGGGTTTTTTGGTCAGCTGGATCCTGCACCACGTGACCGTGCGTTGGATTGGGCTGGGCCCATTGGCTTTCGTCCGTATACCCCCCCGTTTTCGTTTACACCCCCCGCTTGTGTGTGTTTGGTCTAAATTCTGGGCCCAATTGCATTTCTGGGCATACACCCCCAGTTTTCCATTCATCCCTCTGTTTTTGTTTTCTTCATTTTTGCTGGGCCATGCTGATTAACACCCCCCGTTTTCTCCATTTACCTCCCTGCCTTTTTTTATTTGTTTTTCTGAACTGCTTATTGGGCTGGGCCCAGTTCCTTGCCTTGGTTTTTGCTGCTGCACCCCCTGGCTGCAGTTTGCACCCCATTTGTTTTCCTCTTATCTTTTTATTATTTTCTTTTATTATTTTGTTCATTTGCTTAGTTTTTTTTAGGAAAAAATATGTGATATAAGCATAGAAAAAAATAGAAAATATGGTGATATAAAAATAATAGCAGTTTTAATATTTTCTTTTTAGGATATAATTTCCTCATAGAGTTTATTTTACATTTTTAGAAGTAGTTTTAAAAGTCCATTTGTTAGGGGACTTCTTCATTTTTAGAAGTAGTTTTAAAAGTCCACTTGTTAGGGGACTATTTTCCATTAGATTTTCCATGATAGATGGATAGGATTTTTAGGAGTTTATATTCCTGTACTCAATCATTGTAATTTCTTTCCGAATATTAATAAAACGAGATTTGTGTTGTGGTCTCCGTTCTACCCGTAGTTAGGCTGAACTACAGTTGCTCTGATTTTCTCTGATAAGAATATGTAGGCATAGGATGCGATATCCTAGCGAGCACACTAACAACTAACCTTTGTTCTCTCGCTGCGGTGCGATCGAGACTTTCCCGCTGACGACTGATGTTATCCTTTTCTCTTGCCCGGGTGCATTTGAGACCAGACCGTAGTTATAGTTCTCGTAGGTTCCCATACCTCGAAACCCGACATACTACGTCCGTTTTACCGCAAACAGGTACGCCTGAGTCTCCAATGGTCGAGCAGCGTCCACCTAACTGCTAGAATGCGTACGCTAGTATCGTCAATCATTTCTCTCACCCCCGTGTGACCGAGAATACCCTTGTTTAGCCGTAGATTAGCCTGAACTACGTCATGCTCTGATTTCTCTAATGAGAATACGTAGGCCCAAGATGCGACGTCTTGCCGAGCAACTAACCCGTAGTTTCCCGAACTACGTTGACTCTGATTTCTCGTTCTCTGATGAGAATACGTAGGCGTAGAGTGCGACGCTCTATCAAGTCAATTTCTTTCCTGTTTAGATTTAGCAGCCGTAGATAGATTGTTTTTCACCCGTCCAAGTAAACCAAACAAGCGTGGATCCCGTCGAGTACGATGGACGTGAGGGGTGCTAATACCTTCCCCTTGCGTAACCGACTCCCGAATCCAGACAATGGTTGCGACAACCTTGTCCTACCCTTTTTCGTCAGGTTTTTCCGATCGTTTGCTTTCCCGCTCTGAGGGATAAATAACGAAAGGTGGCGACTCTTCTGTTTTGCCGGCACCTTATTTTCGCGCAAGCGACAGCTGGCGACTCTGCTGGGGACTGCGATAGTTCCCTATGCATTTGGGATCCAACGTCCCTTAAGAGAGTCAATCCTAACGCTTGTCTGTTTACTTGTTGGGTTGCGTTTATTTATCGCATTTTACTTCTCGCATTTTATTTCCCGCGCGATATTATTATCTGTTGCTGTTGTGCTATTGTGGGATGGGAGTTCTGATGAGTGAGAAGCCAGACCCAGGCTTGAGGGCACCATAGACTTAGAGTGGAAATTAGTGGGCGCGTGCTTGCTTTGTAGGCACTAGTGTTTCATGAAATCCACGGTCAGAGGAGGTTCATCCGGTTGGCTTCTCTTTCAACCCTTTGGGTTGAGACGGTTGCTGGTTTGGTGGATTGTCGACTCTGGGGACCGATCATTTGTGATTCATCTAAGTGAGGCCGCTTCATGAGCTGGTGATGCCACACCTTCTGGGTATCATATCACCCCTCTTGAAAGTCTGTGACGCTGATGAACGCATAGGATGTCGTATCTTGAGCCAGTTTAGGTCCATACCCGTGAGTGGGAGGGTTTTTGCAGGAAACTTGACTTCCAGCCTACCCGATATCTTGGTTTTCTCTCGTCAGAGCAGACTTATCCCGTCAGCAGCGCAGCAGCAATCAGAGCTTTGTGGGGGCTGTGATCCCGTGTTTGCTGCATCTTGCATTGCATTTGCATGAACATTCCTGCATCATATTGCATGTCATTCTCCAGCTAGTCAGAGCTCTTATCCAGCCGCTATTTTGATTCTGAAGGTGAGTGTTGAAGACGACCAAGGGATTTGAAGTAGATTTGATCAGAGTCAAGCAGTAAAGTCAGTTGACAGTTGTCGGTAGCTATGTCAGAGAGCAGCTTCCAGTTTGTTGATACCTTATCAGGTTTCACTGTGACGTCCAATCCTTTGTATGGATCTACGCATGACGAAGATTTCCACCAAGTGAACAACCTTACTGCAACTCAGCCTGTACAACCTTCTGTTGAAGACCGAGGTCTACGTGAGCAGTTTGTTGTCCGAGGTGAACGTTCTCCTTATGTTGATATCTCAGACTACCAGGGTTTTGCCTTCCCTGTGCCAAAGTCCCGAAGAGAGGTCCCGATAGCAAAGACTGAAGGCCCATTAGCTCCCGTGTATGCTGAAAGGTTTCGTGCATTGGATGAAAGATTCAAAGCCTTGAAAGGTAAAGATGCTGTTAACTAAGGCTGGAAATGAGTCGAGTCGAGTCGAACTCACCTCAGCTCGGCTCGACTCGTTAAGAATTGTTCGAATTCGAGTTCGAGTTCGAGTTAGACACGAACTTTTTTTTAAGCTCAAACTCGACTCGTTATAAGTTCACGAACAGTTCGGTTCGACTCGTTAGGTTCATCTCATTAGGTTCAGCTCACATGGTTCACGAACTTAAAAACTATTTTTTTAAATATATATATTTTTTAGTATATTTGACATTTTAAATAAATATATATATTTTAAATAAAATATTAAAATAAAATAAAATTTATCATATTGAAATTTAACTTTAACTTCGAAATCTACTAATTCAAAACCTACACAACTTTCAAGAGATACATTTGAGAGTCTAATTCAAAAACTACTAAATTGAAGATTAAATTTGTCTAAGATTTGAAGTAAATATTTAAACCTAATCTTAAAGACAGTATAATTCTTTTCATATGTAATCGAGTTAACTCATGAACCTAACGAGTCGAACTATGTATAGTTCAAGTTCAGCTCATTTAGTTAACGAACTTAATTTTTCGCTCATACTCAACTCATTTGGTTCATGAACCTAGTTCAACGATTTAATTGTCGAGTCGAATTCCGAACTATCTTCGAGTTGGTTTGGTTCATTGCCAGCCCTACTGTTAACCCTAGTGCTGCAGACATGTGTCTGGTTCCTAGCCTAATGTTACCTCCGAAGTTCAGAACGCCGAGGTTTGAAAAGTACAAAGGAGATAGTTGCCCAAAGCAACATTTGGTGATGTTCTTCCGAAGAATGACTTCATTTGTGCACAGCGATAAGCTGATGATTCATTGCTTTCAAGATAGTTTGACTGGGGCACTTTTGAGTTGGTATATGCAGTTAGAGAGTAATCAGATCTGATCATGGGTGGATTTAGCCAATGCCTTTCTGAAGCAGTATGACTACAATCTTGATGAAGCTCCTAGTCGCATGCAGCTGCAAGAATTGTCTCAAGAGAACAATGAACCTTTCAGGAAGTATGTTCAGAGATGGAGAGAATTTGCTGCTAGAGTGCAACCACCGCTTCTAGACCAAGAGCTAAAAGGCATGTTCGTAAACTCCTTGCAGAGCCCGTACTTCGAAAGAATGCTTGGAGTTGCACCAAATTTCTCTGAATTGGTAAGGATAGGAGAGCGCATCGAGTATGGTGTAAAGACTGGAAGAATTCAGAATGTTCTGAGCAGTCAGGCTGGTGAAACCGAATCTCTCCGTAGCTTTCAAACTGAAGAAGGAGTTGTGGTCAATGCAATCATGAATGATGTTGGGTATCCTCGAGTCGAATCGGTGAAATCGGTTGGTTCTCCGTCTTCTCAGTGGTCAGTATCTTCTGTGTCTCGTTATTCTGGACAGACAATTGTGCCTGGGGCACCCCATCGAGAACCTTATGTCGCTCCTCTTGCAAATCCACGAGCCCGTGGCTGAGGTTATCAGAATCAGCATCAGAATCAGAACCGACCTCGTAACAACTTGGAACGAAGGAATGCTCCTTTCCATCCAGTGCCTGTGCCGTATAGCCAGATTCTTCCACAGTTGATTCAGAATTCTTTGGTGGAACCGAAAGCTCTCAAGCCCGTGCCAGAGCCTTACCCTCCTGGGTACAATCCTCATGGTCAGTGTGGTTACCATGGTGGATCTCCGGGGCATTCAACTGAAGATTGCAAAGCTTTTCAGGCAAAAGTGCAACAGTTAATCGACAAAGGGTGCATTTCCTTTCCAGATGGAGTTTTGGTTGTGCATGACAACCTCTCAGCTGTCTGAGCTCGCAGATTCAGAGGTTTATTTCCAGAGGCCAGTGGTCCAGACAGGCAGACGTCCTCAGCATTGGCAGTCCTCGGACTTTTTATCATTTGCATTTGTAGTTTCCTTTCTGTTAGTTACTACTTGCTGTTAAACATTGTTTGTTTCGAATGGTAATGTTAATAAAGTGACTATGCATTTTTCTGAATTAATCATGTCGTTGTCACTCATTTACTGGATTGCACTGACACTTGCACTTTATTCACTCCACTTTATCACTATGATTAGCAAAGAGTGGAGGGAGGATGACGAAACTGAATACTCATAACCAATGATCGTATGCTTTCGGATAAAACCTAACCTTGCCTATGACGTACAAGGCATTATTTCAAATCCCTAAACACCGGAGAGATAAGGAAGAGAATCCTTGTTAAACACTTCGAGCCGAGAAGTAGGAGTTTCTTTCGGACTTTTGAACCCTCATATCTTAACCCGGGGCAGGGTAGTTGTCAGTTAGCTTGACCGAGCGTTCAAGTCTTATAGAGGAGTGTTGCTTTCGAGGACCAATCGCATCGTATTCTCCCCAGAGGTCGTACCTCATCAACCACAATGGTTAAACCTCACCAATCAGGAGTGAGACAGTTATAAACCTCTCGGATGAATCCAGACAGCCAGTGTCGCACAAGAAAAAAAAAGAATAAGAAAGCCCACTAAGTAAAAAAAGAAAAGCTAGAAAGCAAATACTTAAGCAAAAAATCAGGGCATCCCGCTGGACTTCAAAAGAAAAATCAAGAAGAACTCTAAAGAGTCAGTCCAGGCAAAAATTAGGGAATCAAAAGAATGAAAAAGAAAGGCTATAAAAGAAAAGTCCTCAACAAGGACAAAGTCGGTGTGGATACGGACACCGAAATGAAAAAGGAGTAACTGTCACTCCGAAACACCTTGTGAGTTCTTTAGCCACTGTTCCCAATATTCAACATACCTCTCGAAGAGGCGAGCGCTCGAGCCAAGTTAACTGAACTTTAGGATCGGAGATTATCACGTAGAAGGGGTGGGTACAATCATAATTTGAGCCAAATACTCCTTTGTTTCACGAACCGTGAACCCGACCACGATACAACCCTTAAAAGACCTAATGAGCAGGGTTTATTCTGAAAGCGCATTACGATAAGGTTGAGTAACCTGACTCCTGCATGATTTGCTAATCATATCCTTGTTGTATTTTTCACTGATCGAATCAGCACTACGTTTGAACTCTTTGTTCTTCGTTCACTCACTATCATGACACGTAAATGAGTGACAATACATTTTTTCAAAATCTGCATGAACACTGCATTAAAATTACCATTCGTGAATAAACAATTTTAATTGCAGGTCAGTAGTTGATGCGAAGGAACTCCAACAGGGAATAACCAACCAGGACTGAATCGTAGCAGTTTGGATCAAAATGGTATGCTGGGAAACCCTGTGAATTTGGGGCATTGACTTCCAGTGAGTTGGGAATCAGTTTGTCTGAGGACAAGTCCCGGAGCATCGGTTGATTATGGGACAGATTATTCAAGGAGCAGTTGATCAGAAGTGAATCTTCTCGAGACCCAATCAGGGGCAGCTATCAGAACTCTTGTGATTTGAGGGCAGATCCCTCCAGTGTTCAATCAGGGCATGTTGAGTCGCTCATCGCTCGTTCAGGGGCAAGCTACTTCAGAAGTATACTGAAACCAACCAGGCTGAGAGTTGATTGATTGAGGATGAATCCTTCCGTTGTACAGATGTTGGGGAAAGCCATCTGAAGATTGTCTTGTTGCCAGCTGTTTTCTGTTCAGAATGAATTTTCCCAAGAGTCGGATTGGGGCAAGTTGAATTACACTGGGGCAAGTTGTTCAAATGAGTTTGTTCACCCTAGCAAGAGTTGAGTGTCGGGGAATCGTGTCATTACCCTCCCAAAAAACCTGAACCTTCTGAAGAAGCCTTGCTGTCATTGGATTGTTATCCTACAGCCTAACCTGTTACTCGGCTGAACCTTGTAACCGAATCGTTTCAAAGTCCAGTTCTCGTCTGGAAAGCCGGAAATCAGTTCTCATTTGAAATCCAAACCAAAAACCAGCCCTGTCTGGTCACCTTTTCTGTAACCTATTGTTCAACCAGTTCTCGTCTGGCCAACACAGTTCTAAAGCCCAGTTCTCGTCTGGCAAACCAGAAATCAATTCCCGTCTGATATCCAGAACCCGTAAGTCAGTTCTCGTCTGACAACCTAGCATATTTTGCCATCAGCTATCGTCTGCTAGTCCCCCTCGGATGCTAGTTCTCGTCTAGTATTTCCCTTTCAAATCCACTTTTGTTGGTAAATAGAAATGGGTCCCTATCACCATAAACCTATTCCTAAACCAGAAAAAGCCTAATTGTACCTGGCCCGATGATTCCTAATGACCCGTATGTTGTCACATTCCCCGACACAAGGCTCGAGTTATCTCAGCCCCATGATTGGTATTCTGTATTCCCTGTGTTGATGTTGTTGAATCAGGATTGGTTTCTCAGCAGAGACGTACAGTTTGAGATTGTTTCCCCTGAGCAGTTTGAGACTGCAACAAATTGAGATGGCATTTATCCCTTATCAGAGTAGGATCAAGATTATCCTCAGTAGGGCGAGATTGGTATTCCTGGCAGAGTATGGCCATCCCAAGCATCGAATGTTGACTAGCCTGATGTGCTATCTTCCTAAGGGGGCTGAGACTGAAGCTTTCCCTGACCGCCAGATTTGGGTTTATTTCCCTAGCAGTGGGACTGATGTAATGTTGTATCCCCACAGAGTCCAAGTTTGACTTCTTTTCCCTCCGAGTCCAGGTCATTGACTCATTCCTCAAGCAGAGGTCGACGATGATTCCCTCATTGAGTAACCTCCGGACGAGTAGATTTTGATGTCAGCCAGAGAAGAGTTATTTCTCAGCAGACTGCTTCTTACCCTATAAGGACTTAGGGTGTTCAAAAAAGGACCGTTCAGGGTTGTTTTCCTCAGTGAAGTGAGATTCAATTTCAGTGATCGATTGTTATCTTCCGCAGCCACCAGAGGTGTTTCCTTGATAGGATCAGTACATCTCCAACAGAGTTGTACAATGAGTAGCTAAGGATTGATATCCCCAGCAATGTTGATACACATGTATTCCTCATCAGACTTGATAGTTCAGCAGGTGTTGCCCAAAAGGGTCAGTCTCCGTAAGGCGTATGCAAGATTACCCTCAGCAGATCAGGATTGATATCCCCAATAAAGTTCAACAGTCTCTCCCCGTAGAGTCTGAATATGGGATCAGGAGCATTGATATGTATCCCCGAGCAGAGAAGAGTCTCTCCCCAATCAGATGTATCCTGAAGGAACGTCATCTCCTCAGCTGAGTCAAGCGCCGAAGCGCGTGTTCATCCCCCAGCACCGGGTCACAAGTGCAGGTTTCGTAGGAAACTATTCGTACACTGAGGTGTGCAGCAACTGATAGTTCAGATTGAAGTCTCCAGCGGAATTGAAATTCCCCACCAGAATCGTACTCTCTCCAGCGAAGCAGAATGATTTCTCCTTCCTCAGCCGAGTTTGCAGATCCCCGAGAGAGCCGAATCCTTGGAAGCTGCTCAAGCCATGATTGGTTTGTCCCCGACAAGAGTTGCCCAGGATGATTCCTGGAATCCCCAACAGAATGTTTGCTCAGAATGGTTATCGGTTCAAGATGATTCTTGAAGTCCCCGACGGAGTTGTTTGTCCAAGATGATTCTTGAAGTCCTCAGCAGAGTTGATTCCTCCAGAATGATTTCTGGACCCCTGGAGCGGAGTTACTTGATAGTTCTCCAGAATCCCCAGCGGCGAAGCATCCTCCCCAGCAGGTTTTCTAACGGCGAAGTTGAAATCTCCCTTGAAGAGTCCATGATCGAAGTCTGACCGTGTTAATGGAACAGTTCTCTCAGCTGATGTTGAATGCCTGATGGCATGATCAACCTGATGGTTGAAGTCGGCTGATGCCCTGACAATTTCTTTGAATGCCTGATGGCATGATCAACCTGATGGTTAAAGTCCGGCTGATGCCCGACAGTTTCTTTGAACGCCTGATGGCATAATCAACCCTGTATTACCGGTTACCGAGTGACCAGTGACCCCTTGATGAATTAAGGACGAATATCTACAGCAAATCAGATGATCATCCTGATGGAGATTTGAAATCAGACTTTTACCCAGTTACTGTGTGACCAATTCCCCAGTAGGGTTGCCGTGCAACTGTTATGCTCAGTGTCGAAGATGTTCCTACCGACAAGAGTATCGTTCACCTGTGTGTGGTATCCAGACCTCCAGCAGGATCATTGACACGTGTTCATCTTATCATTCTCTCCAACAGAGTCTATTATTCAAGTTCATATTTCCCCAATGGATTTCTTCACCCTGATGGCGAGGTCAAACGATGTTGAGAGTTGACGGCGAAGTCAGATTATTTTGAGGTACTTGACGGCGATGTCGGGTGTTTCCCAGAGTTATAGTGGGCTGGCGGCGATGTCAGATGATTTAGTTCTCCAGCGGCAATGTTGGATGTTTGTTTCTGGTGGCGATGTTAGATTCTTTGCTTCTCCAGCGGCGATGTTGGATGTTTATTTTGACAGCGAGGTCAGATTCTTTAGTTCTCCAGCGGCGATGTTGGGTATTTTGATTGTCCGACGGCAATGTCAGATTCTTTAATTCTCCAGCGGCGATGTTGGGTATTTTGATTGTCCGACGGCGATGTCAGATTCTTTAGTTCTCCAGCGGCGATGTTGGGTGTTCTGAATGCCTGACGGCGAGGGTCAGGTGTCTGATGACAATGATAGAGGAATTTAATGTGGATAACTGGAGACAAGGTATCAGATCAGTATGTCTCCAGCTAGTTGCCGTACAACTATGATTTCAGCTTCCGAAGATTTGTTCCCACCTGAGTTCGGAGTACCGTGTACTTGTGTAGTTGGCAATTTCCGGGTTCTTTGGTATTCAACCGTCTTTTACCTTTGAATGTTTGAAAGTCGTTCGCTCTCAACCCTTCAGGTCCAAGCCGTTTTTGAATAGGGGCAGCTGTTGCACCCCAAAATTTGACCAACTACTCATCGCAATTTGGCTCATGTTTCGACTCATTTCATTTCGCATTTGCATATCGCGTACATTGCTTTTGTTTCCAGTCAAATTGGTTTATCGGGATCACAACCCTCTGATAGCATTTCAGGCCAATACGAGGACGTATTTTGGTGAATCGGTGCTCGTCCGGTGTTTTCAGCTCTCGCTGTTGTTTTTGAGACCTCTCGGTGTCCGAATTTTTACCGTTTATTTCGATATAGTTCGCTAATCGATTTAATCGGCTTCCTCGGTAGTTTTTAGATTTTTTTCCTTATTTTCTAGAATTTTTTATAGATTTAATTCATTTTTCTAGGTATTAGATAGTTTTTTAAATAGCTTTTAGATATTAATTGATTTTTTAATAGTTTAGGGATTTCTTTAATAGATTTTAGAATAAATCATTTTTTAGATATTAAGTAGATTTTTTAAATGATTTTCTTTTAATAGGTATTTTTTAAGTAGAAATTAATATAGTCTTTTTTTCTATAGAAATTTAATAGAATTTTTAATAGAAATTATTAGAGTTTTTCTATTTTCATTAGTATAGAAATTAATAGTAAATAGGGTTATTAGAATTTAATAGTTAATTCTTTTTTAGATTTAATATAGATGTAGTATTTTTTTAGATATTAATTCTTGTGTTAAATAATGTAGATATAGTGTTATTAGATTTAAATAGAAATTATTAGATGTTAATTCTCTTTTTTAGGTTTAATTAGATTTTAATCATTTAGTTAGATTTTAATTGGATTTATCAGAATTAATTAGGATTATGATTTGTTTTAATTTTCATTTAGCTTAATTGTAATTTTTAGTTTTAATTCAGTATTAATTAGGTTTAATCATTAGAGTTTAATTAGGGTCATTAGTCTTCAATTCAATCCATTTTCGTGGGCCCATTTGTTGTGGAGGCCCAGTCTGTCCAAGTTATCATGCCATGTGTCAATATATAAAGGAGGCCATGCGTGTACCTCAGGATCCTCTCTCAGTCGCCACGTTTTCACACCACGTCCATCCACGTTTCAATCCAGTTTTCTTCCACGTTTCGCTCAGAACCTCTCTCCACCTTCCACCTCGCATGCACGCGTCTCCCTCTGCATACACCATCACGCCACCTGTCTTCACCCTAGCCTCGCCGGATGCATGGCCGCCGGCCATGCAACCACCGCCCCACCAAACTCCGGCCACCTCTAACCAACTTCCAGCAATCGCAACTAAATCCCTCTGCCGTAACCAACCTCGCCGGAAACCTAATTTTCTGCCCAGAATTCTTCTAACACCTCCAAATCATCCTTTTTCCAGTTTCCGATCAACATTCATCATCGATCATCAATTACCAGACCCTCATCCTTTATCCAGTTTCCGATCAACAGTCATCATTATCAAGAACAATCAAGACTTCCTCCGATCAACCTTCAACAACAACATCATATGCATCATCTCCAGATTCGTACCAGAATCATCATCATTCAAATCGTCCACGAAGAACATTCATCCATCTTCAACGATTTCCAGAGTATCTTTCCCAGATCGTCACCGGATTCATCAACATTCAACTCAGTCAGCTCCAATCTCTTTCAACAACGAACAGCAAGATTGCCAGACACACAGATCTTCAACAAAGCATGCATCCGTGTTCAAATCTCCATCAAGTTCATCAGCGAATCCCCAGAAATGCAAGAATCATCAACATCAAGAAACACTTCAAGAACTTCAACGTTTTTTCAGAGATCTTCCTCGCCTTCATCATCCGTTCGTCATTCATCCTCCAGAAATTCAAGAACATGCATCATGATTTCGCCAACAACCTTCAACTTCAAGATCCATCGGATCTCCCTTCAGTTCTTCTTCAAGAAGGTTCGTCAGTTGTCCATCATTTCTCCAGATTCTCCAGATCATCATCAGAATCTTGCAACATGCAAGTTCATCGCCTCCTTCAAGATCTTCAGATGAACCTTCAACCTTGTTCACCAAATCTTCTCCAGACGCTTCACATTCGTCAAGAACAGCTTCAAATCATAAAGATGGGATGAGCATATTCGTGAGTGTTTGAAGAAAAAACTTGTTTGAGGAATTGAATCCGAGACGGAAAGGCGAGTAGGTCGAATCGAAGGTGGGAGACGAGAGAATGGCGCAAGATTTTCTTCCGTGAACAGTGAACGAGAGAGAAAGATTCACTTAGGGTTTTTTGGTCAGCTGGATCCTGCACCACGTGACCGTGCGTTGGATTGGGCTGGGCCCATTGGCTTTTGTCCGCTAATACCCCCCCCCCCCACCCCCCCCCCCGTTTTCGTTTACACCCCCCGCTTGTGTGTGTTTGGTCTAAATTCTGGGCCCAATTGCATTTCTGGGCATACACCCCCAGTTTTCCATTCATCCCTCTGTTTTTGTTTTCTTCATTTTTGCTGGGCCATGCTGATTAACACCCCCCGTTTTCTCTATTTACATCCCTGACTTTTTTTATTTGTTTTTCTGAACTGCTAATTGGGCTGGGCCAGTTCCTTGCCTTGGTTTTTGCTGCTGCACCCCCTGGCTGCAGTTTGCACCCCATTTGTTTTCCTCTTATCTTTTTATTATTTTCTTTTATTATTTTGTTCATTTTCTTAGTTTTTTTTAAGGAAAAAATATGTGATATAAGCATAGAAAAAATAGAAAATATGGTGATATAAAAATATAGCAGTTTTAATATTTTCTTTTTAGGATATAATTTCCTCATAGAGTTAATTTTACATTTTTAGAAGTAGTTTTAAAAGTCCATTTGTTAGGGGACTTCTTCATTTTTAGAAGTAGTTTTAAAAGTCCACTTGTTAGGGACTATTTTCCATTAGATATTTCCATGATAGATGGATAGGATTTTTAGGAGTTTATATTCCTGTACTCCATCATTGTAATTTCTTTCGAATATTAATAAAACGAGATTTGTGATGTGGTCTCCGTTCTACCCGTAGTTAGGCTGAACTACAGCTGCTCTGATTTTCTCTGATGAGAATATGTAGGCATAGGATACGATATCCTAGCGAGCACACTAACAACTAACCTTTGTTCTCTCGCTGCGGTGCGATCGAGACTTTCCCGCTGACGACTGATGTTATCCTTTTCTCTTGCCCGAGTGCATTTGAGACCAGACCGTAGTTATAGTTCCGTAGGTTCCCATACGTCGAAACCCGACATACTACGTCCGTTCTACCGCAAACAGGTACGCCTGAGTCTCCAATGGTCGACCAGCGTCCACCTAACTGCTAGAATGCGTACGCTAGTATCGTCAATCATTTCTCTCACCCCCGTGTGACCGAGAACACCCTTGTCTAGCCGTAGATTAGCCTGAACTACATCATGCTCTGATTTCTCTGATGAGAATACGTAGGCCCAAGACGCGACGTCTTGCCCGAGCAACTAACCCGTAGTTTCCGACTCTGATTTCTCGTTCTCTGATGAGAATACGTAGGCGTAGAGTGCGACGCTCTATCGAGTCAATTTCTTTCCCGTTTAGATTTAGCAGTTGTAGATAGATTGTTTTTCACCCGTCCAAGTAAACCAAACAAGCGTGGATCCCGTCGAGTACGACGGACGTGAGGGGTGCTAATACCTTCCCCTTGCGTAACCGACTCCCGAATCCAGACAATGGTTGCGACGACCTTGTCCTACCCTTTTTCGTCAGGTTTTTCCGATCGTTTCCTTTCCCGCTCTGAGGGATAAATAACGAAAGGTGGCGACTCTTCTGTTTTGCCAGCACCTTATTTTCGCGCAAGCGACAAAATGGAGGAAAAAATTCCATGTTAAAATGATGATTTTTTGATTCTTTATGCATTATTTGGTAAACTATATGCAAATGATAGAAAATGAAAATTCAACTAAAATGCAAAATAGGGGGGCGCCAATAGCAGTTTATTCATACTGTAAGAAGACATTGGGCCCAGGAGGGGGGCACATACAACAATGCGCTGGGCCCATGGTCAATTCAGAAAAAACAATACACAAGAAAAAAACAAAACAAACGGGGGTGCAGTTAGCGAAACATTCACTTGGTATTCTATGTTTGGGCCCCAACGGGGGTGCTAGTAGCAACGTGGCCTAAGGCCCAAACCAAACGCAAAGGGAAAGGGGTGATGTTGTGAGAAACAAGGGAGTATGGTTCAGTAAAATTTGTTTGGGCTTAAGGCCCGAGATTAATTCAGTCCAATATCACCAAAACCCTAAACAACCTTCTCTTACCCTTCATCCCAATTGTCACTGTTCATCTTCTCACCCTAACCCTAGCGCCGTTCTCTCTGAATCTCCCTCTCCAAAACTCTCTCCATCTCTCAATCTCTCAACCCTAAACCTAACTTGCCTCACAAAATCATTCAAACTCTCACTAAATGTTGTGACCTAACTCCATTCATCACCTAACAATCACAAAATCTAACTCCAACTATCTAAACAGCCATGGATGCGTGATGAGTTAAGGATGAAGAAAGCAGAACCTGGAGAATCTGATGATGAACTGATGAACATGGATGTGTTTTGACCGGAGGTGATTACGAACTTGGCGTGAATGTTCGTGGATCTTGATCCTTTCTGATGAACTTCTTGAACGCGATGAAGGCTTGATGGAATCTAGAAAAAGCTCGACGAAGCTCAGGAATACCTTGAACGCGATGAAGACGATGATCGGGAGACTTTGAACCCTATGATGAACATCATTCGAGCGTGGATGGATATCTGGAAATCTGGCCGGGGATGATGATCCTGGTGAAGTTATTTGATGAACCTTGGAGTTGTTGAAGGTTTTTGTTTGCGATTCGTTGAAGGTTGAGATGAGCGTCTTCATCTTCTCTGAAGAACACCTGATGAACATTGATGTTGCCTTTCTGGAGATCTATGATGATCTTGCTGAAGAACTCGTTGAAGATTTTGACATGGTTTGAAGATTTCTGAAGAAAGTTTCTGATGAAGATGATTGATATGATGAAATGATGAAGATTCAAGCAATTCTGGGAAAATTGGGATAAATGTGGTGTTTGGATGAAGATTGGAGGAGCTGGATGAATTCTGGGCAAAAATGTATTTCCGGCGAGTTTGTTGCGGTGGTCGGCGGAGGTTAGGGTGGCCGGAGGTGAGCGGTTGGGGTGGTTGCATGGCCGGCGGCCATGCATCCGGTGAGGGTTGAGGAGTGGACAGGTGGCTTGTGCTGAGATGAAACGTGGCCTCCTCTGGGTGAAGGGATGAATGAGGTGGCGGAGCTGAGGCTGCACGCGTGGCGTTGCTTTTATATGACACGTGGCCCTCTGGACCTGGACCCTCTGACTGGGCTTTAATGACTTGGATAATGGCCCATTAAGACCTAAACTCAGATTAATGGATTCAAAATGTGATTAACTCTAAAACAAAAATTAAAATTGAAACAAAAAACCCAATTAAACCTACAAACGAAAATTAAACATTAAAATCTAATAAACCTAATATTAATCCTAATTAACCTATAAACGAAAATTAAAAAATAAACCCCTAATTAATCAGAAAAATATCTAAAACTATTATTTAATTTCTAAAAAATTATTTTTAAAAACCCTAATTAATTCTGAAAAAACTCAAATAAAATCTAAAAAAAAAATCTAACATTTTAATCCTTTTTCTTTTTAAAATCTAATCTATTAACATTTTAAAAAACAAATAACATCTAATAAAATCTAAAAAACAATTAATCTCTATTTTTTAAAAAATCTATTCTATTAATTTTTTTAAAAAACAATAGAACTCTAATAAAATCTAAAAAAACAATACTATCTATTTTTTTAAAAATCTATTCTATTAATTTTTTTAAAAAACAATAGAACTCTAATAAAATCTAAAAAAACAATACTATCTATTTTTTTTAAAATCTATTCTATTAAAGAAAAGGATAATATCTATTTATATCTAGAAAATCAATATCTAAAAATATCTATTAAAACTCTAAAGAAAAGAAAATTTATTTAAAACTCTAAAAAAATTATAAAAAAAAATCTATTAAATCTAGAAAAAAAATCATTTAAATGCATTAAAAAAATCTAGAAAATACAAGAAAAATCCTAAAAATTGCCAAGAGGCGATTAAATCGATTGGAGGACAATTGCGCAACCGTAGCGAAACCCGGGCACCGAGATGGCTTGAAAACACAGGGAACGAGCACCAATTCTCAACAGACTTTTATTCCAACCGGCCTGAACTGCCTGAAACGCCAGGGGCTATAATCCCGATAAAATCAATCTGACTGATGAAAATGCCATGTATGCAGTATGCAAATGCAAATGCAAAATGTATTGAAGCATAAACCAGGGATAGGAACCGGTTGGTCAAATTTTAGGGCGCAACACCTAGTATGTTTCTAAACCATACGTCAAATCCAAACCATTTTCTTGATTAAATTATGAAAGAATTGAGTTCTTGGAGTCTCGCATTCCTTGAATTCTTGAGTAAACACTCTTGGGGCGTACACTTTAGGTTGTGGATTACTCGACCTTTCGTCTATAAAATATATGCCCTAACTATTTGGACAAATATCGCCATTGTCCATTCAAATACAATTTCATAATTAATTGAATGAAAAATGTGTTGTTGGGATCTAGCATTCCAATAATATCCCGATTAATTGATTGCGAGGCCGACGTCTCGTTTATCGAGTAGTCGTCATTCTCCCTTAAAATATTCAATCCAACTCTCTTCTCTCTCCCTCGTGCGATTGAAACTTTCTCAAACATATTTCGAAGTTAGTCGAATGAAAAAGGTATCGTTGGAATCTAGCATTCCAATAATGCCCCGATTAATTGATTGCGAGACCAACGTCTCGTTTATCGAATAATCGTCATTCTCCATCAAATTACCTAACCGAACTCTTTTTCTCGCCCCCGTGCGATCGAAACCTTATTAACTATTCAAATATATCCCAAACCAAAACATCCAATACGATAAACCTAATTCCTCTCCCTCGTGCGATCACCAACCTAAATACTTTCCCATAGAACATTGTTTAGTCCATTCTTCCGCACATAACAAACTCGTGCTTCAGCCTTCCCTAGCGAGCAGACAAGCCAATGTTTAGCAGTTAGAATGCGACTTAAACTCTCGTTCGATTCAATACACCTTTTACCAAGAACATTGTTTAGTCCCTTCTTCCGCGCATATGAACTCGTGCTTCAGCCTCCCCTAGCGAGCAGACAAGCCAACGTTTAGCAGTTAGAATGCGATTTAAACTCTCGTTCGATTCAATACACCTTTACCAAGAACATTGTTTAGTCCCTTCTTCCGCGCATATGAACTCGTGCTTCAGCCTCCCCTAGCGAGCAGACAAACCAATGTTTAGCAGTTAGAATGCGACCTAAAAACCCGTTCACATACCAAACCTTTTTATCGTAGTAGCCAAACTACGGCTGCTCTAATTTATCATTTATCAATGAGAATACATAGGCACAAGATTGAGATGATCTTGGCGAGCACAATCCCCTCCTTTTCCCGTAGTCCCACGAACTACGAATGCTCTGATTTTCCACTTCTTACAAGTGAAGATACGTAGGCACAAGGGCCCCAATCCTTGGCAAGCACCCTATCTTAAAACCACCCATTCCCCCTATAGGAGAAATATTTAGAAGAAAACAACTTAGCTAACTTTACTCTCGAACCGAATCAAGAGGTTCCCATTGAGTACAACAGACGTAGAGGGTGCTAATACCTTCCCTCTGCGTAACCGACTCCCGAGCTTAGAATATTGGTTGCGATGACCATGTTCTTATCTCTTTAAAGGTTTTATCGATATTTTCCTATTCCATCCTTGGAATGAATAAAGTTCGGTGGCGACTCTGTTCGAACGTATTTTCCGCGTCCATCGCGAGGATCGTATTTTTCGAGGTACGACACACAGGTCCCACCAAGTGTGCCAATTTATTTACGCTAAAAAATCGTAAACAATCGCTGATTTCAATTTAAGGGTTACTTGTAAGATCAACCAATAAATCCTACTGCATAATGCCAAATAACCTTTTCGTTATGAAATTTCTTATGTTTTTAGAGTAAATGCTTTGGAATTGGTCGAACCATAATTCTTAGTAAAATGCAAGAAGACTTCAACTACTTAAGAAATGCCTAAACAAAGTAATAAAAAAAACTGGAAATGTTGAATGAAAGGGTTTAACAAGAAATAGAAGTGAAAAACGCAAATCAAATGTAAACTGAAATATAACTAGAAACTTTACATTGAAAATAAATTATGGTGATTCATTTGCTTTTACATTCTCTCAGCCATTCGCTCGTTTCTCTTAATGCTGATACTTTAAGTTTTCAGTGAGATTTTTGTAACACAATAAATCCCTACTTAATTCAACATAATGAAATCTTATTTATACAAGTATAAAATAACTACCCCAATGTTCCTATTCTCTAAGTTCGCCACGTTAAGTTCTGCATGCAATCCATATTCAGACTTTCTCCACGTCTCTCTTCAAAAAGGAAAACTCAAGCAGTTACTAATATTTGAACGTGATATAACGCCCCCAAATAACCGCTCATTCGACCAACTTGTCGACGTGGTAAGACCTACATGATCGAGGTATATTTGTGTCGAAATGTTTCTTACAACATCTCAAATTTCTCTAAGTCCAGGATTACAGTCGTACCAAAAGATCCCCTTCTTTGCTCTTGTTTAATGAAATTTTCTTAGTCGAAAATCCTTAACATACATATTGAGTTGTTTGATGAGAACTCACATGATATATCAAGCTATGGTTAGAATGAAAGCATGAAACATATTCTTGCTACATAACAACAAATTAATGGTTAACTTAAAGATAAATCCCCTCAATTATTTTGTGGATTTGTTTGGCTAAAGTGTTTAATATTAGGTAGATACATTATATTAAAGTGGAAGATTCTTCAAACATTGAAATTGACATCCTCAAAAGTGGGGGAAATGTCAATTTCAACATAATTGTTAATTCATGGTGGACGGTGATTATCTTCTTTTTATGTTGATTTTATTGATTATCTTATGTAATTACTAATACATGACACATTGATTAATAATAATAATAATAATAATAATAATAATAATAATAATAATAATAATAATAATAATAATAATAATAATAATAATAATAATAATAAATAAATAAATAATAATAATAATAATAATAATACTTCTTGTTTTGTTTGATAATAATAGTACTTTATTAGATAACTAGTTCTTTCTACTAATTGATGATCTAAAGTTAAAAAAGGACAATACTGCACTTATCTTTTTCAAGTCGAGACAGATGAAATTCCCGAACCAAAGTGCCTAAAACTAAGACCAATTCCAATGAGAATTTTTAGAGTGAGTTTGCCAACATAACACTCATATTTGTTGTTTTCAAGATTACCATGTTGTTGAACGGTGCTTAATTAAGCAACGGTTCTTCGACTGTTCTTATATTAAAATATTAATTTTATAATATAAAAATTATAATTTAATATAAAATTTTATTTATCATTTTAATTATCATATGAAAATTATAATTACAATATTAAAATAATGATTTTATAATATGAAAACTATATTTTAATTATAAGTTTAAATTATAAGTTTAATTTGAATTTTATTTTTATTTATTTTAATTTTTAATTTTAATTTTATTTTTATTTTATATCAAATTTAATTTAAAACACTATAATTAACTAAGGAGAGATTGAAATATTTTTTAAAATTTAATCTAATTTTTTTTTAAGTTTATATAGTATAATGAAATATTTTTCCTTAAAACAACACTATATATCGGTTGGACTATATAGTAGATTGAAATAAATTTTTATAAAAAAAATTAAAATTATTATTTTAAGTGATATAAAATTTAATATGAATAAAATATTAACGTGGGACCCAATATGAGTTCTTCAGAATTTCACCATTGAAGTGAAAAATTAGTTGAGTTGTTTCAAGCTGACGTGGCTTAATAGATCCTACAAAAAATCCAAAAATGAATTCACGGTTGGAGATGCTCTAATACGTAACAAAGAAAAACTCTACAAATTCATAGAAAAAGACACGAAAACTTTATATAATGTGTTCGTGAAAATTCCACTTCATACCCCACTTTCTGGTCCTATAATTCCCAATTTTTATTAATTCCAAAAATACCTTAAGTTTTAAAACAACTTTAAAAACATCGGAAATTTATCTTTTAAGTACATCCGATTTATTATTTAAACCAGAAAAGTTCCTCTCTGATATATTTGGATCTATCTGTAAAGAGAAAACATTGGTTTTGGAGGAACCCAAAAAAAAAAAAAGTATGTTCTAAAGTCTGACTATAAAAGGATAGAGAGAACATTAATTTTGGAGGAAACCCTAAAACTAAGATCATTGGATCTCTAACATTAGGTACTCGTTTTGTACTTGTATAAGTTAGAAATATGACTAGATTATCTAATGATGCAAGGAAAAAATATTAAAATAAAACTTTTTGATTTGCAATAATAAAAAGTGAAATTCCCATTCTCACTTTAAAGTGCAATGGATCTCACATGTTAGTTCAAGATTAATATCAAGGAGTAATAAGATTAATTGGTTAGAGACTTTTCGAATCCGAAATTCTAATCATATGTTTTTTTAGACATGATGAAAAAGAAAATAGATTTAACTTTTATTTCATTTAAAAATATTATTTCTATCTCTATAATATTTAGAATTGTCGTAAATTATTAAGAAGGAAAGATTAATTTTGAATTCGAAGAGAAGTAACACAGTGGAGTGTTGTTGTGGAATGAACATAGGTAATGCTGGAAATATTGTTTTCGGATTTAAAAATTGAGTTTGGCATAAGAAAATTATCGGGACGAGTCGCGTACTAGGTCGCTTTCTTTAAGACGTTTCGCCAAACTGCCAAATTATGCAAAGCAGTCGAATTTACGACGACGCCTCCAGGATAAAACAGCCCGTTCAAACAACTTACGATTATCAGTTGCACACTGATAAATCGCTCTAGAAGCACACTGATAAATCGCTCTAGAAATACACCTGTCTAAGTATCTGGTGAAAATAACCAGTCAAGAAAAGAAAAAAATTTAGATGAAGAGAATAAAGGGAGAGAAGAAGGAAATCAAAATTCGTGTGAATTTGTGAAATCCGATGTACTCACTTCTGAATTTCTACCCTGTATTTATAGGCAGCTACCTGCACCTGAGTGGGGAGAAACTCGTGGTGAATGGAGAAAATGGTGGGAGAATGAGAAATTCGTGGAGGACTGGATCTGGCAGTTACTGACCAATTATTTTCTTAATTAATTAATATTTATTATTAATTAATTTTCCACCGAATTATGTTAATTAATTAGTGATAATTAAAATATATAAATTCGGGTCTTGTTGGTCATGGGGGTGTCCTCATGGGTGTGTACTCATCTGAACCGAACCGAGCCGGCCGACCGGACGGACGGACGGCGGCGGCGGCGCGCGCGCGTGTGTGTCTTGTTGGTCATGGGTGTGTCCTCACTCCTTTCACAAAATTGGGTGCCCTTTAGGGCCCAACCCAATTGATAAAGTTGGAATATATAAACACTACTAATATTTCCATTCCCTTCAATGTGGGACTAAAATGAATCTTTTCAAATTCACTTTTATATTAGTTCTAACTTATGTTCATTTATTGCTCATTAATTGTCAACAAATATTTCCAATTCCCACTCTAATTAATTAAAGTTCCAACATTCCCCCACTTGAATTTAAAAGAGATTTTAGAAGTATGTCAGGCGTTTCTAAGGTTGAGGATAAGCAAAGGTGTCTACGACTTGAACCTTAGCGTAGCAAGTAGGATTCTGATTCAACAAGAGTGACACCATTGTCTTGAACTCTATCTCGGACATCAGACCCGCACACAACCTTTCCGTAAGGTGCATTCTTGTAGCCCGTGCTTTAGTGGCCCTGCACGTGTATCCCGGTTTAGTGAATGCTCTAGGAATTCTACCTCGAAATTCCATAGAAACCGACCTCAATTCCACAGTCACATAGGTGAATCTATCAAGAGTACTCATGTAGCCTAGATACTCCCTCATACAGAGTATAGATCTCATGAAGAGTTTCTATTATCTCATCCTCTCCTTACTTCAGGATTCATGCTTTACTTGCATGATCATTTTCATATTGCTCACAACTTGTTATTACCCATTGAACCTAAGTCTTGGGATCTCCAGTCATTTAGGTCGGGTTACCATCATGAGTAACAAATTGCTTTATAGGCATTAGTCCCATCTTTTTGGAAGTATTATGGACTTTCTCTCTAGCTAATCCTTTCGTCAAAGGATCTGCTAAGTTCTCATCAGTGCGTACATGATCCACTCTCACAACTCCTTTAGAGATACAGTCTCTAACAGTGCTATGTTTTCTTCTAATTTGACGTCTTTTACCATTATAATAACAGTTCTCAACTTTTGCAATAGCCGCGGTACTATCGCAGTGGATCAACACAGCTGGTATAGGTTTTTCCCATAAAGGAATCTCAGCTAGCAAGCATCTTAACCAACTTGCTTCTTCACTAGCTGTAGCTAATGCTATCATCTCAGACTCCATTGTGGACTGTGCCAGAATGGTCTGTTTCTTTGATTTCCAAGATACAACTCCTCCGGCTATACTAAATATATAACCACTAGTAGCTTTGGAATCATCCGATAAGGTGTTCCAATCTGCATCACTATACCCTTCTAGTACAGCAGGAAATTTCTGATAGTGTAGGCCGAGGTCCATAGTCCTTTTAAGGTACCTCATTACTCGCTCAATAGCTTGCCAATGTTCGTTACTCGGCCTACTTGTAAATCTGCACAACAATCCTACGACATATGCAATGTCGGGTCTAGTACAATCAGTGGCATACCTAAGACTACCAATGATGCTCGCATATTCTGCTTGTTTGACACTTTCTCCAGTGTTCTTAAACAGTTTCACACTTGGATCATACGGAGTGCATGCAGGTTTACAATCAAAGTATTTATATTTCTTTAAGATCTTCTCCACATAGTGAGATTGATCCAAAGAAATTCCTTGGTCGGATCTCGTGATCTTGATACCCAGGATCGCGCTTGCTTCTCCGAGGTCTTTCATATCAAAGTTATTGCATAACAATGATTTCATATCATTAATGGCCTGAATGTTTGATCCAAATATAAGTAGATCGTCTACATATAGACATATGATAGTACAAATGCGATTCTCATATTTGTAATAAACGCACTTGTCACTTTCATTCACTTTGTACCCATTAATTATCATTAAGTTATCAAACTTTCATGCCATTGTTTAGGGGCTTGTTTTAGTCCATACAGAGACTTATCTAACTTACAGACCTTGCTTTCTTGTCCTTGGATTACAAACCCTTCTGGTTGCTCCATATATATTTCTTCTTCTAAGTCACCGTTTAAAAAAGTTGTTTTAACATCCATTTGGTGTACTATTAAGTTATAAATGGCTGCTATTGAAATGAGTACCCTAATGGATGTAATTCTAGTGACCGGAGAAAAGGTGTCGAAGAAATCTATATTTTCTCTTTGTCTAAAACCCTTGGCTACAAGGCGAGCCTTGTATTTCTCAATCGTTCCATCAGGTTTTAGTTTCTTTTTCAAAACCCATTTACAACCACTTGGTTTGCAACCCGGAGGTAAGTCTACTAGGTGCCAGGTCTTGTAAGATTCTAGAGAATCTATCTCATCATTAATGGCTTCTTGCCATAAGTCTGCATCCATAGATGACAGTGCTTCTTGAAGATTTATTGGATCTTCTTCTACATTGTAGGTCGCATAATCGGGCCCATAGTCTTTAGCAACTCTTGCTCTTTTACTTCTTCGAAGTTCTGTTTTTACATTGTCGCTGCTTTCAGTGTTTTTTATCACAGGAATGTGACTCGATTGTGTGCCCCCACTATTTCTCGATTTGAAAGGAAATTTGTCTTCAAAGAATTCAACATCGTTTGATTCTATAATTACTCTGGCATTTAGGTCATAAAACGTGTATGCCTTACTGTTTGCTGCATACCCAATGAAAACGCATTCATAGGCTCTACTAGCGAGTTTAACTCGTTTCGGATCCGGAATTCTGACATAAGCCAGACAGCCCCAAGTTCTTAAATAAGACAAGTTTGGTTGTCTTTTCTTTAATATCTCATAAGGTGAGATCTTACTTTTTGACTTGGGAAATTTATTCAGGACATAGCAAACAGTCAATAAAATTTCCCCCCACCAGTGAGGTGCAACACCAGAATTCAACATGATTGCAACTACAAGTTCAGTAAGAGTCCTATTCTTTCTTTCTGCTTTACCATTCATTTCAGGAGAGTATGGAGCAGTCGTTTCATGTATAATACCATGTTCAGCATAAAAATCATTAAACAAGCTAGAGTCATATTCGGTTCCTCTATCACTGCGAAGTCTCTTAATCTTCTTGTTAAATTGATTCTCAATTTCAGTTACATACACCTTAAACATGTCAAGCGCTTCACTTTTATTCTTCATTAGATATACATAAGTATAATCAGAGAAATCGTCAATAAAAGTGATAAAATAACGTTTATTATTTCTAGTTAAACTTCCATCTAATTCACATATATCAGAGTGTATAAGATCTAGGGGGTCAGATTCTTTTATAATTGACTTATGTGAAGTTTTTGTTATTTTAGCTTGACTGAAAAATTCACATTTATTGGAATCATTAACATTTAGTTTAGGGATTAGGCCTATGTTGCTTGCATTAGAAAGGATTCGTTTATTAACGTGACATAGTCTACCATCCCAAATATTAAAGTCACACACAGAGTAAACAGAAGGAGAAATTTTATTCAAACCAACATTCAACTTAAACATGCCATCAGTGGCGTACCCTTTTCCAACAAAAATACCATTCTTGGTGATGGTGTACAAATCTGCCCCTAAAGTTTGACTAAACCCAGCCTTATTCAAAAGAAAACCAGAAACAAGAGTCTTCCTAATTTCAGGAACATGCATGACGTCCTTCAAGATCAAAGTCTTTCCTGAAGTGAACTTCAGCTCAACATCTCCAATTCCAGCAACATTAGTGGTGTGAGCATCTCCCAACAACACTTTCTTATCTTCAGCATTCATGTATGTTTTGAATATAGTACAATCATAGCAGACATGACGAGTGGCGCCAGTGTCTATCCACCAACCATCACTTCCACCAACCATGTTGATTTCAGTGATCATGGCAATGAGTTGCTCATCAGTCAGGTTGACCTGAGCATTTGAGCCAGCTGCAGGTTTAGGCCTGCTCCTACATTTCTTTGCCATATGGCCCGGTTTCCCACAGTTGTAGCAAGAAAAAACCGGAGCATCATTTCTTTGAGGTGGTGGCTGTTGCTTAGCAAATGGAGCCGATGGGGCCCTAGAGGGATTCCCATTCTTAGTTCGGTTCATAGTATTGCAGTTCTGATTCTTTAAAGGTTTGCCCGTAGGCTTCAGAACCGCACCGAATTTCTTTTTGTTGTTAGACACAACTAAGACTTCTTCTTTTTGATCTTGTTTCCGAGCCTCCTCTTCAATTCGGAGGCGAGTTATCAGACTCTCGATTGGAAATTCTTTTGTTTTGTGACGAAGCACATTTTTGAAATCTTTCCAACTAGGGGGCAGTTTTTCAATAATTACAGCAATTTGAAATTGTTCATTGAGGGGCATACCTTCTGTAATGATCTCATGAGCAATCTTCTGAATTTCGTGGCTTTGAGCTTCCACCGACTTCTCATCCACCATCTTGTAGTTCAAGTAGCGGCTGACAGCAAATTTCTTCGCACCTGCTTCTTCAGTATCATATTTTCTTTGCAGAGCCTCCCATACATGTTTAGCAGTCCTGTAGCTATTGTAGTAGTCATACAGATCATCAGCAAGGCTGTTCAGAATGTGATTTTTGCGCAGATAATCATTCTCGTGCCATAAGGCGATTTCTTTTCGGAGCTGTAGATCATCTGCTGCAGCCTTAGCTTTTGCAGCATCTGCTGCAGCCTTAGCTTTTGCAGCATATGAGTCAGACATTTTGGAAATCCCGTCTGAATCTGCAAGTGAGTTACCGTTAGGTAGTTCAGATGATGCAGAAGGGACAACTGGGATATCCTCAGTCAGAACATGGGCAACCTTTTTCAGAGTTAAGAAAAATTTCATCTTAGCTTGCCAACGTTTGAAATTGGAACCCTCAAACCTGAAAGGTTTGTCAGAGACCGAATCGGCTGCAGTAGTACCGATAATTTCCTCAGTTGCCATGGCAATTATTAAAACGTCTTAAAATTGTTGTTTTCGGATTTAAAAATTGAGTTTGGCACAAGAAAATTATCGGGACGAGTCGCGTACTAGGTCGCTTTCTTTAAGACGTTTCGCCGTACTGCCAAATTATGCAAAGCAGTCGAATTTACGACGATGCCTCCAGGATAAAACAACCCGTTCAAACAACTTACGATTATCAATTGCACACTGATAATCACTCTAGAAATACACCTGTCTAAGTATCTGGTGAAAATAACCAGTCAAGAAAAGAAAAAAATTTAGATGAAGAGAATAAAGGGAGAGAAGAAGGAAATCAAAATTCGTGTGAATTTGTGAAATCCGATGTACTCACTTCTGAATTTCTACCCTGTATTTATAGGCAGCTACCTGCACCTGAGTGGGGAGAAATTCGTGGTGAGTGGAGAAAATGGTGGGAGAATGAGAAATTCGTGGAGGACTGGATCTGGCAGTTACTGACCAATTATTTTCTTAATTAATTAATATTTATTATTAATTAATTTCCCATCGAATTATATTAATTAATTAGTGATAATTAAAATATATAAATTCGGTCCAAAAAATAATTCATCTGAACCGAACCGAACCGAGCCGAACCGAGCCGAGCCGGACGGCGGCGCGCGCGCGTGTGTCTTGTTGGTCATGGGTGTGTCCTCACTCCTTTCACAAAATTGGGTGCCCTTTAGGGCCCAACCCAATTGATAAAGTTGGAATATATGAACACTACTAATATTTTCATTCCCTTCAATGTGGGACTAAAATGAATCTTTTCAAATTCACTTCTATATTAGTTCTAACTTGTGTTCATTTATTGCTCATTAATTGTCAACAAATGTTTCCAATTCCCACTCTAATTCATTAAAGTTCCAACACTTGAAAACAGTGCAACCTTTGATTAAAGGGTGTTGTTTCATCAAGTGTCACAACCTTGTGAAGCAACGCATACATGATCTATAAATACTCCATTTCGAAATTCAAAAAATCACATCACAAACCAAATATCCTCTTGTACAAAATTTCAGACACTCTTCGCTACATAATCGAGTTTTTGTCAGTATTGCACAAATTCAATATAAGGCTGAACTATCCTGGATATTCCTGTGTTCCGACTCTAAGACATACAAGAGAGTGTTTGAAATACTTTTAAGAAAAGTGATTTCGTTCACGATTCTGGCCTTGATCCTTTCAGTTTATATTAATTTTTTCAACAATCTTAAAAGTATTAAAATAATGGTTATCGAGACTTCATTGTCAAACATAAAAGATATGAATACAAGACATATCAGTATTATAGATTCAGTGATTTTCAAATAGAAAGAATATGATATATAAAGAAATGATAAATTTCATGTTAATTCATTCTTAATTGTCATATAATGAATAGAATTCAATTGAAAAAATTTGGTATTTTTTCATATGAGGTATAAAAAGGCAGAGCGTCAAATATCGATTATTTTAGAGTGTGAGAGTGTTTAGCTTATTATAAGAACTAAGTTAAGTCATCAAGGGATCAAATGTGCTTTTGTAGGCTATTCACCTAATAGTAAATCATATAGACTTTTGAAAGTCTAATGTAATTATTGAATTCCGAGATGAGGAATTCTTTAAAACCTTATTACGAAGGATAAGGAATCAAGGTTTCCCACAAATGAAGAACCTCGTGAGGAAGGTTCTTCACGGATTGTTGAAACACGAAAATTTGTCACTAATGAATATTCTCGTGAGGAAGATTCTTCATGGATAGTTGAAAAACAACCTGAACTTAGAATAAGCAAGAGAGTCTGAAGGCTAAGGATCCAGGACAAAACAAAGTTGATAGTCAATTTATTTATTTTATCTAATGGATGAATATAGTAAGAATTTTGTTTGTAAGATTCATATTATCATTCAAGTGGAAGATGATCCTAAGACTTATAAGGAAGCAATAGCTTCAAGGGACTCCTCTCGTTTAAAAGGAAGTATCATAGTGTGATGATACATTAAATACCTATAAGTCTTGATTAATGACCAAGGGTTTTAGACAAAATCAGGGTGTTTATTATTTTGACACATATGCGCTAGTAGCAAGCATAATAAAAATGAGAGTATCGTTTGCATTAGCTTCTACGCATGACCTTATAGTTCATCAAATAGATGTTAAAATAATATTTCCAAATAGAGATCTTGGTAAGGAGATCTATATGAGAAAATTGGAAGGTTATGTACTTCCTAGTAATGAAAAAAAGGTGTGCAAGCTTGTCGAATCCTTGTATGGATTAAAACAAGCACACACAAAATAGTGAAATCAAAATGTTTGACTCCATCATTGCAAGACTCACCAATTAAGGGGAGACACACAACTTAGGGGATACATTGCGGTGGTCAAACTACTTTAACTAAAGCATACAAAGAGTGTATAACATAAAGTCTAGGCAAGTAGGACTTAGACATTCTTTTGTGATAAAATTGATTAAGGGTGTAATCATTCACATTTAATTGATTAAGGTTAAGTTCAAGTCGAAAGATACTTAACTGTATTAACATTCTTTATTTCTTTTTTTTTTCTTCTGGAATTGGTCTTGTCATTATTAGAACAAGTGAGGGATTGTTGTAAATTATTAAGAACTAATAACCTTGAGTGTGTTACAAAATGACAAGAAAACATGCAAGTGGAGATTAATTTTGAATTCAAAGAGAAGAAACACTTCGTGAAGTGTTGCTGCGGAATAAACATAGGAAATGATTTGAACAATGCAACCTTTAGTTAAAAGGTGTTGTTTCATTAAGGGTCGAACCTTGCGAAACAACGCATACATGACCTATTAATACTCCATTCCGGAATTCACAAAATCACATCACAAAACAAATATCCTCTTGTACAAAATTTCAGACACTCTTTGCTACATAATCGAGTTTTCACCGGTCTTGCGCGAATTCGATATAAGACTGAATTATATTGGGTATTCCTTCGTTCCGACTCTAAGACATACAAGAGAGTGCTTGAAATACTTTTAAGGAAAGTGATTTTGTTCACGATTCTAGCCTCGATCCTTTCACTTTATATTAATTTTCCAACAAATTTTCCAACAGAAATCTTACACATTCACTTGTTTGATCCATCAAAAATTGTTCTTGTTATTGATAAATAGCATGGATTGGTCATTAAGTGTTTTCCATTTTCTTCAAACAAGTGCAAAATGAGAATTTTTCACTATTGCAACAAAAAAGTGATTATGGTTGTGAATTGGAAATAAACATTTTGATTAATTTGTGAAGACAATGGAAGTTTTAAAGATTTCTCATCTGAATTCCACAATAAAATGAAGTTGTTGAAAGAAAAAATAGATCTCTACAAGAGATGTAAAGAACACGATAAGTTGCTAAACAATATTGGATATAATTTGTAAAATTGGATGTTACATTTAAAATAGAATCAATATAAGATCTTATTTTGAATGAGACTCCATATGAACTGTGGAAAGTAATAAAATCAAATATTTCATAATTTTTGTCAAATTTGTTTGCACAAAAAAAAAAATCTTATTAGAGCACTCTAAATGCTCTGTAGCTTATAAATAAATATTGATTATGTAAGAATCAAGATATGTGAAATTTGCTGATAAATATTTTGACCTTTATATGTCAAAGTTAATGTAAAACTTTGCAAATATGCATAAAACAAAGGAATCACATATAACTCTCTCTGATATGGTAGAAATTCCTCTAGAGGACTTTGGTTAGGCAAATAATATTGAGGATGAAGGTTCCTATGGTCAAAGGAATTAGTGAAAATAATAATCCTTTCACCTTAACGCATTCAATGGAATGTAGTCCTTTGTATATGGGCGATGACCCTCCATTTCCTTCTCAGGTGGTTCGACCATCCTTCTCGGCTTCGCCTCTCTTCTCGTTCACTTCTTTAATTTCTTTATTTCCCTTCTCATTTCAGCTTTTTCCAACCCTCCTCCATAAATTACCTTACAAGCGACCAAACTCTCCTCGCACTGTATATACTTCTCAACCCTTTCCAATAGGTTGTTGAAAGATTGTAGTGGCCATGATTCCAATACTCTCAACGAATTCAAAATAAAGTTGAAGATTTAACATATATTTCTTCATCTTATTGTCATCTCTCTAGATTAGTATAACTTCCTCGCTGAACCTCTAAATGTAGGATCATAATGGCTCACTCACTACAAGAAAATTGGCAGGTTTCGACAGTTTGATCTACCACATATGACAAGTCGCGACGGTTGTGGTTCTGTCACAAAAGCGTGTGTTGCTAGGCTGTACTGCGATGATTGCTAAAAACGTCGTTCTAACTGTCGTTCTAAATTTCAACGGGTAG